>JBBPBX010063572.1:7350-20491 GCA_038048925.1 Garcialebias charrua | reverse complement strand
TTTCTTTTGTTTTTTTGGCCAAAAGTCAAGTTATCGCTCCCTCCTCCCTCCTCCTCCTCCTCCTCCTCCTCCTCCTCTCCTCCTCCTCCCTCCTCCTCTCCTCCTCCTCCTCCTCCTCCTCTCCGCTGAGTGCCACCTGTCCCAGCGCGCAGCCAGAGCCAGCGCGCAGCCGCATGTTCTCATTCAAAGCGATGCAAAGCGATGCAGGACTGTTTTATATTTGACACAAATGTGTTAAATTCCCCTTCTTAATCTCTTATCTGGAGTTTTATTTTGTTTTTTTGCCAAAAGTCAAGTGATCGCTCTCCTCCTCCTCTCTCTCCGGCGCCGCTGCGGTGCAAAGAATAAGGAAATGACTGAGGTTGTCACGAGAGAATTAAAATAGGGTTTTACGTTGCTGCCCGAGTCCCTGCATATTTTCTGGTCTTCTGGACCAGCGCTACATGGTTTTATTTAATTTTTTTCAAACGTTATAAACACAGAATATGCAGGCAGCAAGAGAAAATTCAGCAGGAGGCGGAGCAGATGTCAAGTTCGGCAGAGCTCTGAGGGGGAGGGAGCAGAAAGCTTTCCCTGTTCAAAATTTTTATCCACAGTATTCCTGAGGGTGTCACTGTAGAAACGAATGTGCATTGTACTTCCTGTCCGACACCGGAAGTGCCTGTATTCCATAGGCGGAGTATGGATCGCGGGTGTTTTTGAAAGTTATTTTCATTCATTTTATCGGAGCAAACACAGCTTTTGTTTAAACGGAACGTTTACTGAAATGTCCTACCGGGGTTCAGGTACCTGCTGTGCTGTTCGCGGCTGCACCAACAACCGGACCAAGCTAAATCTTTGGCTAAAACAACAGTGTTTTCAACACGGACCCAAAACAAAGAAAGAGTGTTCCTGCATCCTTCTCTATGGCTGTGTCTGCGCGATCAGGTAACATCTGTAATTTCTTTTTATTCAGGGAGGGTTTATTAATGAGAGTTTTGGATGATTTACTGTCTTAAAATGATATATGTCAGGCGCGACCGGTATTTTTAGCCGAGATAGCTGCTAATAAACCTTAGCCGAGAGGCCGGAGCAAACGCGTTCGCTATTTATGTAGTTTTAAATTATGTCTGCGCGATCAGGTAACATCTTTTTATTCGGGGAGGGTTTATTAATGAGAGTTTTGGAAGATTTACTGTCTTAAAACGATAGATCTCAGACGCGACCGGTATTTTTAGCCGAGATAGCTGCTAACAAACCTTAGCCGAGAGGCCGGAGCAAACGCGTTCGCTATTTATGTAGTTTTAAATTATGTCTGCGCGATCAGGTAACATCTGTAATTTCTTTTTATTTGTCCCTCCTCTTTTAACAAAACGAGTGGTGTTCCCACATTTTTAATGAACTAAAACAACAAAGTTTGGACTGTCTTCAACTGTATTACTCGCATGTAAACAAACGGTGTTTCCGGTCAACCGGAAGTCGTTTGCACATTTCGCGCAAAGCGTCATGGGGCGTAGGAATACTGTGGATAAGATCCAATGGTTTTGTTCCTCAGGCAGAGGCCACGCCTCCAGCAAGAAACGTTTTTCAATGGACAAGTCCCAGACCCTTGTCTGAAGCGAAGTGAAGGACAAGGGTCTGGTTTTAACCAGGCTAGATCAGCGATAAAGAAGAGGAATTTAATTCATTTGTGTAACATACAAAACAGTCCGGCGCCGGGGAAGTTTATGGTCAGACACCGCGCATCGCATTTGCGGTCGTAAAAAAAAAGCTTTGCGCGTTCGTGCCCTTAGGGGCTGCGCGGGGCTACGCTTTTGCCTCAGCGTACGTACGTCGTACAGAGGCGTACTGCATGTACGCTCAGGTATATTTCAGCCTTGACGTGTCTTGTACACTCTGACGTCACAAAAGTGGTTCAAGCAGAGCCAATCCCTTGCAGAGATGAGAAGGTCCTCGCTGCAGTTCATACCTTATATGGAAGTGGCACATTGCACTCCGGGACAGCTCTGCAGCAACGCCTATTATAGTTTTCGGAATGGCACTAATTATTTGTATATTTTAACCTATGTATTGTATGAATACTTTCCACTTCATCGAAACTATTTGGTTGTATTTGTTTTCTTGTTGTGCGATGGACGAGCAATGCATGAATGCCAAGATGGGGCAGTGGTGTAGGAGCGGGTTTCTGGTCTGACAGATCTATAGGTTCGATCCCTGGTCACGGCATACCGTGTAGTATTTTTTTCATTTTTTTTCCTAAAGCCTTTTGTTTTGGATAGATCGGTGGGAATAGATAATACATCTACATATTTATTCTTTGTTGTTGCTTGCTGTAAGTTGTTAGCTGGAATTTTAGTTTGTTTTAGTTTGTTGCTAGAGGGGGCGTGAACGCAGCTCAACCACCCACCTCCTCCCCTCCTTGTCTCTCGACACTCCCATTTTCACGAGGGTTTTTGAATCTGGTCTGGGGGCGGAGCTACCGTTTCACAGTGGGTTGAGTACCTCTTTAAGTATCATTATTATTTTGGTTACTATATTTTTATTTCTTTATAATAATAATAATAATAATAATAAATTCAATTTATAACGCACTTTTCATTACTGAAAATCTCAAAGTGCTACACATATATTGAATGCTACACACATTCATAAACCGGTGGCGGCAGACTACCATGCAAGGTGCTTTCCAGTCCTACCGGGAGCAACTCAGGGTTAAGTGTCTTGCCCAAGGACACAACGACACATGGTGCGGGTCCCGGGAGTCGAACCGCCAACTTTCCGATCGGGAGACGACTGCCATTACCACTACACCACGGCCGCCCAATTCTTTATGTATCGATTGTAACTATTTACAATTATTCAACAACCAAAACAGATTTCGTTTTTTAATATAATGGCTAGGTATTAAAAAACAAACATTTTGCCCTCCCCACTATCCATTTATGTTGCTCTTATTTTGAAATGTAACCGGAAGTTCTGTGTTGAGAGGCGGAAAGAGAAGTTATGGAGACGCCGCTAATGTCGATCCGGTTAACACCATAAACATAATAAAGTATGTCTGTGGTTAACACAATCTGCCAATAATGCCTTGTTTTTAGACATAATATGTCTGTGGTTAACACAAATGGCTTTTTTTTTGTTCAGCCTTTTTTTTGTCCAATTAGAAGTGGCCCTCCAGACACGCCTATTTTTCTATCATCCAATCAGATGTGGCCTACTAGACACGCCCATTTTCTATCGTCCAATCAGATGTGACCTGCCAGACACGCCCATATTTCTGCCTATAATATTGCCCCCCCCATATTGACCTCAAGCACACTTTCAAGAGTTGGCACAGTTGCTCTAAGGAAAGTATGGTCCTGCTGCTTGGAGTGGTGTCTGATTTTAGCCTTTATTTGCAGGAATACACGTAAAGAGTGACGTAGCATCAAAATAGACCATAGTTTCATCAGTCTCCATGATGACATCCCTCACCTTATCCACAAAGTCCATGATATTCTGTATGTGATGTTCTGAGCTGCCAACTAAAGGGATGAATACAGACTCCAGATATTTGTAATTTGGCATTCTTCATAGAGAGGAACGTTGGTTTGAGAGAAGAGCAAAGGAAGCCACCTTTGTGAAGAGAACCTGTCCATCGGTTAAACAGGGGCGGAGGTCACCGCGTTCAACTCTCACCCTCTTACAATGATGTTATTGCAAGTATCTGAGCGTTAAAACTTTAATGTTTTAACACTGCCAAGAGTACAAGATTGCACAGTTTAGTTTCTTCAGCAGTCCTGTTTTGTTTCCTGTTCTGTTTTAATAGAACAAAGTTAATATCATTGGAAGACCACAAGTAGTTTTAGATTGTTTTGGGAGAAAAGTTTGGGTCTTTCCCACTGACATCAGTGCAGTTGAACTTTTCTTGGAAGAGTCTAAGGAACTGAATCTTGATGTACTCGTTGATACTCTGGCATTTGTCAACTTTTGGTTACAGCTCGTTCTCATCTCATCATTAAACTTGCAGAACAATTTAACAACGTAAACAGGTTTGAGTTATGTCAGTTGGCAAATATGTCACATCTTGAAAAGCCAAACATTGTTTTTCACGAGTACTGAAGCGAAACACTCACATTTAGAGTCCAAATGCTGCTTCTGCCCTGCATGACTTTTCACTTCATTCATCACCTCTCCTTTCTGGTCCCACGCTGCTCGGAGGAAGCAAATAAATAAGCAGAGGGAGTGAGGATATGTGTAGAAAAGGAAGGTGATAGGAAGACTATTGGAGGAGGTGTTAGCTCAATCATTCATCAACTCCTGTATGAGACTGCCTTGCCTATTCACTTCTCTCTGCTGGGTGCTGAGAGATTGGACGTTTTTCCATCCGAGAACCCTCTTTTCTCTGGCTTTGCTTCTTCCTGGAAGTTTCCATCTTCATTTTTCTTTTTTGCTTCTTCCTGAAGATGGATGTTGGCGAGTGTGTAGCCAGTAACTCAGTGCATTGATCACAGCTCCATTGGCACAGCAAAGTAGTGAGCAGTTCAGTGAGCAAAGCCACTGGGAGGTTTTACACTGGATTTACTCAGGATGTCAACTCTCAGGCCAAAGAGGACATGGCAGGGCTTTCTTTTATTATTATTTTTTTTTTAAAGAAAAAGTTTGTGCATATTTTCAGCTGCACTACCAGCCACTGGCCACCATTTCTGTTTAAAGCACTACCAGTTAGAAAAGTGACTTTTGTGTTATTCTATTTATTAATGACTTAAATATTTACGAAGCTGCTATATTTACAACCCCCCCCCCCCACACACACACACACACACACAAATACTGTAGTGAGTAGTCAATTTAGTAATTCTAGTCGATTGAGGATCAGGACAACCAGGCTACAGTGAAGTTTTTTCCTTCTTGCCATCACTCTCCTGAATAGTTGAACTAAACCAGTTACTTCTCACAGTTCCAGGAACTTGTCTTGAATGCAGAGGTTACAGGGCTTTCTCTGTAGCAGGTCAGCGACTTTGGAACGAGTTACCTCTGCTTGTCAGACAAGCTCCCTCCCTCTCGGTTTTCAAATCCCGTTTAAAGACTCACCACTATTCTGTTGCTTTCAACACCTGATGATCTGTGTTTGGTCGTTATATTTATTATCTGCAATGATTTTATGTCTATATTCTGTTTGTTTTTTTGTACTTCATTTTGTATGTAGCCTATGTGTTGCCTGTTGTTTGTTTGTTTGTACAGCTCTTTGGTTGGCCTTGTCTCTGTTTTAAGTGCTCTATAAATAAAATGGTATGGTATGCTAAACACTAAATCCCCAGTATTTTAACTTTGTAAATAGGGTGTCTGCAGAGTCCTCTCACTTGTCCATGTCTTTTTGCCACTACTGGACAACTGTTGTACTGAATCCAGTTTTTTTTTAAAATATTAGTCATGCACAATGTAAAGATATAAAGATGTGTTTTATTTATTTATTTATTTTTAAGGTAAGACCTCAGTCAGCTGTGTTAAAGGACTCAGAGCATCATGGACTTTGCAACCATCACTGGGCTTAAATGACAAGACCTTGGTCTTTTCCTCATTAAAATGTAAAAAATTCTGTAACATCCATAAGTTCGTCTGACTTCTTCCATATATTCCAGGAGTTGGTTCACAGAGTAGAGTTTGTCTTGTTTTAATGAGCATAAATTTGTCTGTCATCAGCATCAAAATGAATAGTAACACCATATTCCCAGACAATATATCCCAGAGGGAGTAAATAAAGGCAAAATAGAAGGGTGCCAAGTATAGATCCCTGAGGTACTCCACATGTGAGATGCTCTTCAGAGGACTTAATAGCTCTCCAATATGCACACAAAATTTTCTCTCTATAGTCTGGACAAGTTGTAATGAAAGCATGGATTAAAATCTCAGAATGATGTGCCGCCGCTTTGGCGCAGGGGATAAAGCGGGCGACACATATGCTTGAGGCTGAGCGTCTCCACAGGCGTCGCGGGTTCACGTCCCAGACCCAACGAGCTTCTTTCTGTGGTGTCTCCCCCCTCTCTACCGTTTCGCCCTCTCCCTCTCCAATAAAGGCCACTAGCACCCAAAAATGTAAAAAAAAAATAATAATAAAAAAAATAATAATAATAATAATCTCAGAATGATGCCAGGAGATAAATTGTTTGACCTTGGCCAGTCTTGTCTCAAGCGATAAAAGCTGGACTTGATCACTGATTTAATCTGTGCATCACGTTTAAAATCATTGTCCAGCCTCATGCCCAAATTAATTGGGTACTGTGCATGTGGGATAGTTTTATAAGCACTACGAGCCACTGTTACCACAAATAAATTCCTTGTACTGTATGTGTGGGCATGCATGGCCAATACAGCTTGATTTTTATTCTGAAAGTTTACTTTTTCATACAGAATCACTGGCAAGATTGCTGTGTCATTTGTTTATGTGTTTGTCAGCCCTTTTGTCTGCAGAAATACACGAAAAGTAATGGGTAAGAGTTTAAATGTATAAAATGCAGCTTTTAAATGTGGATAATCACCTTGTTCAATAACTGACCATGTGTTTGTAAAATACACAGTACTGTACTAGCATTCCTCGAAGGTGTGACAGTGATCTGATAGCTTTTAGAGTATGTTTTGAAGATGACTCAGCTCCAACATACAGTACAGTATATATTTTTTAGCTCCATATCTGTAAAATCAACTGAGTTACTGTATACTGTACAGTACAGTGTATAGTACATTTTTATGTCTGCCTTTGCTGGTCAGCTGTGGTGGACATCTTGAGTCAGGTGGGGGTGGGAGTGGGGGGTTCCTGTAAGTTTGTAGATATACATCTAATGATTGCTTTCTGATAGTTCATTAAATTCCATCCAGTAGTTCATGAAATATTTTCCAAAGACATGCGCACAGATAAACACAGACACAAGCAAGTCACATCTTTCCTGATGGTGAACAATAATAAACACATACTGTAAACAAATAAAAATTAGAGCTCAGCTTAAACCTTTTTAAAGAAATATAACATACAAAGTATTTTATTTATTTATTTGGTGCACTAAGATTCACAACTGGCTGTGATTATCGTACCCACCACTGCACCCTGTATTCACTGGTTAACTGGACATCATTAACCTCACGCAGACTCTTCCACTGGTACATTTTCATCTTTAAATCACTTCTTGGTCTGCTGCCTTCATACATCTCCTCCTACATCTCTCTGCATGAGTGCAGCTACAGCGTGCGCTCTCAGGACATGATTACCTGCAGTGTTCCCTCAGTGAGGACTGAACTAGGCAAAAGAGCCTTCTCCTACTCTGCTCCTGTTTCCTGGAATATCTTACAAAAAGATATGAAGCTCTCGACCTTGACCTCTCTAAATGGCTTTAAAAATCTGTTGAACTCCTGGCAAGGACTAATGCAGATGTTCCTGTTATTAGTTTTCTACATTCGCCTTATAATCTAGCTGTTTTTGCTACTTTTTGCCATCTTATTTTAATTTGTAAGAAAGAAAAAATATATATATATATACACTGTGTATATAATGTATCTGTATGCCTTTTTATGATTGTCTGTTGTTGTCGCTGTTGTCCATTGTTGTCATCATTCTTTATTGAAATCAGGTCTCTCTTGTGAATGAGTCCTCGAGGCGCAATGGGATTTACCTGTCTAAATAAAGGTTGAATAAATGTTTCATGGCTACTTTGAGCTTATTTACAAGTAAATTACACAGAAACAAGTGTCTTATTACGTATTTTGTAAAATACTTGGGTGTACACTTGAATGATAACCTCAGCTGGAGCAACAACACCACCAGCCTGATCAAGAAAGGTCATCAGAGACTCTACTTCCTCAGACGGCTGAGACGAGCTGGTCTGAGCAGCCCAGTCCTCACCTCCTTCTACAGGTGTGCAGTGGAGAGCATCCTGTGCTCCAGCATCAATGTGTGGCATGGAGGCTGCACAGTTGCAGAGAGGAAAGCTCTACAGAGAGTGGTGAAGGCTGCACAGAAGTCTGTTGGAGTCAGTCTCCCCACCATCACAGACATTTACACCTCCAGATGCAGGAAAAGAGCCACCTGCATCATGAAAGACCTCACTCACCCAGCACACTCACTCTTTGCCCCACTCCCCTCAGGACGGAGGTTGAGGAGCATCAAATGTAGAACCACTAGACTGAGGAACAGCTTCTACCCTGAGGCTGTTAGACTCATGAATAAATAAATAATAAGAATAAACACTGCAAAATATCACATCATGCTGATGCTGATCTGTTTTCTTGTTGCTGTGTTCATCTGTGACCATCTGCTCATACAGACTCATGTTCGTGCTGCTGTTTATAATGATGTTTTTCCACTACATTAGGGCTTAGTGTATTACTAGTTGATGTTTCTCTTAGTTAATTCTAGATGTTATTACTGTTTTTCTCTTGCATTTGTTGTTGGATGTAACTGGGACCCTGTGTACATAATCTCGTTTTCATCACATGTACCACATGCGGTGCAAATGACAATAAAGACTCTCTGACTCTGACTCTCTGATTTAGGTTCAGCATTCCAACAATCATCAGTTCATTTTGTGTAAACATGCTGTGTATTATGTGTGTATTTATTTATGCATTTGAAGGCTTCCTTGTGCTTTTTGTTTATCCCACCTCAAAAAGATATATCTCATAAGGTGTTAGTTTTGAACAAATATTTAAGGGGAAATAATTGTGTTTTGTAATGTTTATGAACTGTTTTTCTTTGTTGTATTACATTTACATCTTTCCCTTCTGTTTTATGCCCTTGAATGTGTGCTTTTCCTAACTCACACATCTACCCCCCCCCNACACTGGGGTAATGAAGGAGGTAATGTAGTCCAGCTCGCTCACAAATACAACACAATTACAACAGATTACAGAGCAATAGCTTCCACATGGTTCACAGAACGCAGGATAACCACCATCACAGTGTACATTTCAGTGTGGGTGGTAGGTACTTTCCTTTAAACCCCCCAACAACATAACTGCATTCAGACTACAGGACTACAATATACTGAAGTGGAGAACGATTGGGAAACATGGGGTGAAAGGTCGAGGGAGGATGGTTTAATGTAGAAACTTAAAGGTCGTGAAGCATGTTGATAAGATAAGTCTGTTCTTTAATTTAAAAAAAAATGTTTTATGTATACGATTTACGGCGGCATAGTGGCTCAGTAGAACTGTTCAAAGTCAAAGTCAACTTTATTGTCAGAACTGCAATATGTACAGGACATACACAGAATTGAAATTGCGTTTCTCTCAGTCCCTCGGTGCAACAGTAACTATTTAAACATTGAAACACTGAAACATATAATAATAGACATGAGCATAAAATAGTAAAACTGTAACACTGTCCTGAGTTTTTGCATAGTGGTATAAGAGTATGAAAATTTACACCAACTCTAAAACTAAAACTAAAACACTAAACATTTAATGAACATAATACTGTCCTGAGTTTTTGCATACTAGTATAAAAAAAGTATAAAAAGTATAACTATAAAATAAACTAAAGCCCGAGATACACTCATGCGCCACTCTACGCGCGCATTTTGTGCGCATGTGTTTTGCTGATATGCTTCAGCATATGTCAGAAACTATCAGCTTTCAAACGCTCGCGTTCTCCTTGTTGTAATATGAGCAGCTGCACACGGAGGGGACTCAACTGAGCTCGCTGATTGGTTACTTGCTGACACGCCTACTGAAATGATTGACAGCCAGCTCATGTAGCGCCTTGAAGACCGCGGCGGTGTTCATGCGGTGTTTCTACTATATATGTTGTAAAAAGTTCTCTCAGAAATAAAAATAATAACAGGGAGTGCTTTTCCTGCAGCACACAGCCCACCAGGGATATTTAAAACATCGCCGCACCCAGGTAGGACCTGAATTCATTCATTTCAATCATCGAGTGAACGGAGGAAGAAGCGGTTACTTGACTTTAGGCAAAAAAACAAAAGAAAAGGCCCGATCAGCGATAAAGAAGGGGAATTTATTTAATTTGTGTAACATACAAAACAGTCCGGCGCCGGGGAAGTTTATGTTCAGACACCGCGCATCGCGTATGCGTAGTAAAAAAATACTTTTGCGCGTACGTGCCCTGAGGGGCTACGCGGGGCTACGCTTTTGCCACAGCGTACGTACGCTGCATATAGGCGTATCGTGAGGACGCTCGAGTGTATCTCGGGCTTTAAGGTTCTAGCATTGACATTTGCAAAGTGGCAAAGCAGCATATGAGTTAATGTACACAGTATATGTATGAGGTAGTAGTTGATGTTGTTATAGAGGCAAAAGTGGCATATGCAGTAAGGCACATTGGGCATCCTTAAATAAGGCTGGTCAGAGAATACTGTATATGTATCAGCAGTGGTGTAGATATAAAAGTAGTGTAAATGTAAACAGTAGTAATAAATGTAAGCAGTAGTAATAAATGTAAACAGTATTAATAAATGTAAACATTGAATGTAACCAGTAGTATGTAAACAGAGAATGTAAACAGTATTATGACTATAGGCAGTGATGTAATACAAACATTAGTGCAAATATGAGAAGTAGTGCAAACTGAATGAGCACATGACCGAGAGTTTAGTGAATAACCCGTTTGATGACACAGAGTCCAGTGTTAAAATCTTTGTGTTGTGTGGTAATGTGTGAGAAAGTTTTTAGTGTTAAGGCAGTTCAAATGGGAGGGGGGGCAGAGCAGGCAGAGTGTTTAGCATCCTGACTGCCTGATGAACAGAGCTGTCTCTCAGTCTGCTGGTTCGAGCCTGGAGACTTCTCAGTCTCCTCCCTGATGGCAACAGGCTGAAGCAGCTGTGTAGTGGGTGTGTGGGATCACCTGCCATGCAGAGGGCTTTCCGAGTGAGGCGGTTGCTGTGTAAGTCCTGCAGTGAGGGGAAGGAGGTGCCGACGATCTTCTCAGCTGCTCTCACGATGCGCTGGAGGCTCTTGCGGCAGGATGCAGTACATGCACCAAACCACACAGTGATGCAGCTGGTCAGGACACTTTCTATGGCACCTCTGTAGAAGGTGCACATGATGGGGGTTGAAGCTCCAGCCCTTTTCAGCTTGCGGAGAAAGTAGAGACGCTGGTGAGCCTTCTTGGCCAGTGATGCAGTGTTCCTGCTCCAGGACAGGTCCTCTGAGACATGCACTCCGAGGAACTTGGTGCTGTCTACTCTCTCCACTGCGGTGCTGTTGATGGTCAGAGGGGCATGTTGGGCATCCCTCTTCCTGAAGTCCACAACAATCTCCTTTGTCTTCTCCACGTTGAGAGTGAGATTGTTGTGTCCGCACCACAAGGCCAGGCGGCTCACCTCGTTCCTGTAGTCCGTCTCATCGTTGTTGCTGATGAGACCTACCACTGTTGTGTCGTCCGCAAACTTGATGAAGTGGTTGGAGGTTGTTGCCTCTCAGTATGAAAGTTGCCGGTTCAAATCCCAGCCGGGGACCTATCGGTGGAGTTGGCATGTTCTCTATGTGCGTGCATGGGTTTTCTCCGGGTACTCTGGTTTCGTCCCACAGACCAAAAACATTTACGTTAGACTGATTGTTAACTCTAAATTGTCTCTAGGTGTGAGTGAGAGACTGAATGGTTGTTCGTCTCGTTTGTCCCTATGTGTCCCTGAGATGGACTGGAGACCTGTCCAGGGGCGACCTTTCCCACAGTGCCTGTTGGATTTGAGCAGCAGTGACCCCTGCGACCTGGTAAGGAAGAAGCAGGTAAAGATAATGGATGGATGTAAGAGTCAGTCAGAGTCAGAGAGTCTTTATTGTCTTTCGCACCACATGTGGAACATGTGATGAAACGAGATTATGTACACAGGGTCCCAGTTACATCCAACAATAAAATGTACAAGAAAAACAGTCATAAGATCTAAGATATGAACTAAGAAAAACATCAACTAAAGATATACTAAGCATTAATATCATAGAAAAACATTACTCCAAACAACAGCACGAACATGAGTCTATATGAGCAGATGAACACGAATGAACACAGCAGCATGAAACAGATTATGTATATGATGCAGGTTTTTTGTGGAGAATTAAACGCCAACAAACAAGATGAAAAATGCTCATGCTGTATTTATATTCATTATGTTACACTTCAGCCCTTTCATTGTAGTGAAACAATAGTTTACCACAGACGCCACTCTGAAATGCTTGAATGCATAACAATGAAAATGCAGCATCATCAACAGCTGCTTCAGTTATTGATGATCAGTGGGAACCATCTTGTTGGTCTACTTACAAACAGATAATAAAAGGCTAATTATTTTGGTCAGAGACGACTGTGCAACATATTTTATTTATATAAACCACGGGATGGAGATTGATGTTAAAACAGTGTTTGCTTCAGTGCAGTTCAGTGCTCACTTCCAAACCGCCAAGCTCCATTTACAAGACCACAACATACACTCAGATTGTGTTTTGGAGTTGCCTGACTTACACCACGTCTTTTTTTTATTCTTACAAACACTATGGTGTGCTTTCAAAAAGTCAGTCACTGAAAATTTTGCATGATTATTATGAAATAAAAAATATATACATAACCGCTCCAATGCGGTAACACAGTTCAGATCAGAAACTTAAAGACCTTATCATCATATAGAAGGGTTTATAAAGTTTAAAAGCAAAGGTTTAGGTTGATTGACACCTGCAGTACCTTGTTTGGTCCAGATTTCGTGATACAAACTGAAATTTACTTGATTTGAACCAAAATGAGTCTGACCTGAGTTTTAGCCAGAACATGTTGAGGATGATTTGGAGTTTTGGATGGAAGCTCACGCAACATGCGCTCAGCAACACCAGAAGAAGCAAAAGTGATCTATAGTACTTTTTAGAAGCAAGAGGCTGGGATAAGTTTTTTTTTTAAACTTTTAAAGTAACCTTTCACACATCTTTGTGGTGTTTTATAAAAATAGAATAAAAAAGAAGCTGATGTTTGCAGATTTTGCTTATTTCTATTTACCACAAGATAATGATAATAATAAAATCTCTTTTAGCTTCTCCCTTCTTCAGGGATTGCCACAGTGAATTAAGTCGCATGAGGACTTGACCATTTTTACACCAGACGCCCTTCCTGACACAACCACAGACCTTTGAGCTACCACAGCCCTCTGTGTGGAGCAGAGAGCTGCCATCTAGGGCGTCTGGGGAGCAGATG
>JBBPBX010063571.1:2606-20491 GCA_038048925.1 Garcialebias charrua | reverse complement strand
TGAAGACTTTAGTTTCTGAGAGCTGCATAAAAACACACGAGGTCAAAATAATTAGACCAAGAATGTAAATACAGTATGTAGCTGAATGTACTAGATTGACTGACTCACATCCTCGCTCCACTCCTCTGCTCTGCTGCCCAGTCCTCCGACGTATTCCTCCAGGAAACTAGAAGACAAGTTAAACATAACATAAGGGTGCACACAGTCTATTTTTTAATAAACTGAAAACTGTTTTGAGCACAAATGTTCACCCCCCTTAAATCAGAGAGTAACTTCTAGCCTTCAGAAGAAGAAGAAGGGCTGTGAGTGTGTTCTTTAGATTAAAGTAAAACTACAATAATATGCATGAATTACCAAATTAAAAGAACAATGCATGCAGCAAATAACCCACTGGAGACTAGCAAGGCCAAACTCAACTGTTTACATCTTCTTAAAGTGTAGCCAAATTCCATCCTATTTTTATTTAATATTTAATTACCATCTTAGCTAAATCTACATTAACAACAGGAACGTGGGGTTACTGAACCAACAATCTTAAAACTGTCATCTGAACAATCCTAGCTTCACCCTATGGTGAGGTTTTTCAGCTTTCTTCATGGACCTGACACAGAGCCCTGACAACGACTTCACAGCTGTCTCCTGATTTTTGCATGAAACTGAGAAGAGCAGCATGTTTGTAGAATGATCACAAAATATGAGCCGTTTTGTTTAAGTGTGGAAAATCTGTTTCTCTAACGTGAGTACACAAAAAAAAGATCGCGGCTAACGTTAGCCGCTAACAGGTAGCAACAACACAACGCGATCAAACTAACGTTACTTACCCTCGTAGTTGTGCAGAAAACTTGAGACATGCAATTTAAATCCCTTGTTACGTTTGCTTGTCGGAGCAGGGGACCAGGAATCAACGATAAGATGAACATTGTCTTGGGCAGCTCTTGTAAACATTCAGACAGCACTATTTTCACAGAGACCGGGGCTAGACCGGAAGCTGGAAATTACCTTTCCGGTCAATGCGCAAGTGATTTACGGCACTTGTGAACAGAGCCTATTTACAGTAGTAAATAAATAGAAATAATAATAATATATAAATAAAAATGCCCGTGACAAGAGTTCACAGCAGGTCTTTCAGCGGAAGGAGGAAACTATCTCCTCCTGTCTAAAACTCCGCAAGCCCTCTGCTGTCTGACAAGCGCATTACGTCACTCTCGTGGTTTGAGTTTGAGATTGAATATTGTCACATTTTAAGCGCAGGGAGGCAGGCTGAAAATGAAAATGCAGTTTGCTCTGTAGTTCAATGAGATATAACAGTGCTGAATAAGAAAATGAAAATGATTTAATCTTAATTTTATTTCTGACTCAAAAAAGGCAGCTTGACTTTGAAATTAAAAAGCATTTCTGCTATTTCATTTTAATTTTCAAAATTGACATTTCAAAATGAATTTTGGCCACTTTTTACTAAGACATATATTGAAAATTAAATGTTAAATGTTATTTTACTTATCATTTTAATTAAGTTACAAATTGAGCAGTCTCGAAGAAGAAAATGAAAATGCAGTTTGGTTTATTCATTTTAAATTTTATTTATGACTCAAAAAATGGCAGCTTGACTTTGAAATGAAAAAGCATTCCTGCTAAACCATTTTAGTTTTAATTTCGTCTCAATTACTCTGGGTTTGCTTTTGAGATTGAATATTGTCACACTTTGAGCGCAGGGGGGCAGGATGAAAATGAAAATGCAGTTTGCTCTGTAGTTCAATGAGATATAACAGTGCTGAATAAGAAAATGAAAATGATTTAATCTTAATTTTATTTCTGACTCAAAAAAGGCAGCTTGACTTTGAAATTAAAAAGCATTTCTGCTATTTCATTTTAATTTTCAAAATTGAGATTTCAAAATGAATTTTGGCCACTTTTTACTTAGACATATATTGAAAATTAAATGTTAAATGTTATTTTACTTATCATTTTAATTAAGTTACAAATTGAGCAGTCTCGAAGAAGAAAATGAAAATGCAGTTTGGTTTATTCATTTTAAATTTTATTTATGACTCAAAAAAGGCAGCTTGACTTTGAAATGAAAAAGCATTCCTGCTAAACCATTTTAGTTTTAAATACGTCTCATATCCGCTTCCATACATCATCAGGGGGCGGGGCGTAACTGTTCCGTTTCTTCAGGGGCTGAGGCAGGCTTTCTGAGGCCGGGGGGCCAACACCAAACACCTTACTGCTACAACGTGTTTTTATAATGTCAATGTCAATTTATTTATAAAGCACATAAAAACAACAAAAGCTGACCAAAGTGCTTTACAGTAAAACAAATAAAAATAAAAGAGTAAAATGCATCTAGTGCCACTGAAACATAATAAAATTAATGGTAAATACAACACACAACAATAAAATCAGCTCAAAATTTGTTTTCAGACTCTGCGTGAATCAAATGCCAAGGAAAACAGATGAGTCTTGAGCAAAGATTTAAAAGTCTCAACAGTCTGAGCGCTCTTTAAATTATCAGGTAAACTGTTCCACAGCTTTGGAGCAGCAACCACAAAAGCCCGATCACCTCTGGACTTCAGTTTGAATCTGGGGACATCTAAGAGAAACTGGTTGGTAGACCGGAGTGCTCTTACTGGAGTGTAGATGTTAATAAGATCACATAAATATGACGGGGCCAGACCTTTTAAGATTTTAAAAACAAGCAATAAAATCTTAAAATCAATCCGAAAGTGGACAGGGAGCCAGTGAAGAGAAGCCAGGACAGGGGTTATGTGTTCATATTTTTTAGTTGATGTTAAAAGATGAGCTGCTGCGTTCTGGACAGATTGTAAATGATGCAAAGATGATTTGTCTAAACCAACATACAGTGAATTACAATAGTCCAAACAAGAGGTAATAAAAGTGTGAATAACCTTTTCAAGGTCTCTGAAAGAGAGACAAGACTTCACCTTGGCAATGAGTCTAGTTGGAAGAAACCAGATTTAACAACTGCATTTATTTGTTTGTCAAAAATAACTCCCAGATTCCTGACATTGGAGTGGCTGTATGAAGCCAAGGGGCCAAGAACGTTAAGGGTGTTACATTTGCCAAAGCTGATTATAAATAAAGAAAAATCTACAGGCAGGTGCATTCACTGTTTCAGGATGTTTCATCCATCCATCCATCATCTTCCACTTATAGCAGCTTGATCAGGGGGTCAGGACATCTCTTTTCACAGCCATGTCTTCCAGCTCATCTGAGAGGATTCCAAGGTGTTACCAGACCAGCAGAGAAACATCTCTCCATGCAGTTTACAAACACAAACAGACCTGTGGACCGGTTGAACCTCTTCACTTCCTGGCACCAACCGACCTTCCGTTGCAACCCATCACCTGTTTTCAATTACCTCATGTCCTTCTTAGTCAGCTGTGCATCCTCCAACACTGTACCATGTTCCATCACCTTGTTCCTCGTCGTGGTGTGAAGCCAGCAGGACCGCTTACTTTGTTTTATTCAGTTAAGTTCAATTCAAAAACACCTTATTAATCCCAGAGGGAAATTAAATGTTGTTGCAGTTTCATTAAAGAGTTGTTCTAGATCAGGGGTCTGCAACCTGCGGCTCTTTGGTCCCTCTGCAGCGGCTCTTTCAAGCTTTGACCAAAACTAACATAAAACTGAATTTTATAGGATGTTGTGCCCACAACAAAAAATGACTTGTTTTAGCTGTTTT
Organism: Garcialebias charrua; assembly: GCA_038048925.1. NCBI lineage: Eukaryota > Metazoa > Chordata > Actinopteri > Cyprinodontiformes > Rivulidae > Garcialebias > Garcialebias charrua. The sequence goes on along the minus strand of JBBPBX010063571.1, from coordinate 16,788 downwards.
TCTGTCATTTCCTTTGCAAATATGTAGACACTAGTATATACACAGAGTAAATTATACTCCTTTAACTTTATGCTTTTTTTATTCTTTAAAGTAGGATACTCAATTTCTCCACAATTAAAAAACAACAACACATAAGCCTGAACTGTTCATTGTTTGTTTTTACAAAAAAAAAAAAATTTTCTTTTACAAGAATCCAGCCTTCTGTGATATACTTGCAACCTGGATATGAGCACCAGTGATCCCCCACAACCCAGAAAGTAAAAAGCAAGAAAAAGATAATGGATGGATGGATGGAATCCAGTCTTTTCTTTTGTCTCAAAATGGAAAAATATCAATACATTTTAACAATCATTAGATGTTTTTAGTTTATAACTTAACGCCTACTGGCCAGAAAACCTCCCTCTACAAACCTAAAGTGGGCCATGGGCCACCAGTTGATAATGACAACTGCAGTGAGTTTTGCAGCTCTGGACACATTTAATCTAGTGAACAAAGGGGCAGAAATGGCTCTTTTGATCCTAAAGGTTGCAGACCCCTGTTCTAGATGCTGATGGCTGTGGGCAGGAAGGATCTCTTGTTACAGCGGATCTGAAGAAGCCTCTGACTGAAGACACTCTGTTCTTGTATGACAGTCTGATGAAGAGGATGCTCAGGGTTGTCTATAATGTTCTTCATTTTATGAAGAACCCTTCTTTGTACAATCATCTCCAAAGGTTCTAGAGGAGTCCCCAACTGAGCCAGCCTTCTTTATGAGCTTGTTGGGCTTTTTTAAATCACTTGCTCTGGTGCTGCTACCCCAGCAGATGGTGGCAGAAGAGATAGTGCTCACTACGTGAAGGTTATTCTAAAAGAGGTCAAACCTTCCTCCTGTGTGCTAGATGTTGTCCCCGCATCACTGTTTTTAAAGGTGCCAGATATCATCAGTCCCCATGTAGCAAAATTAATTAACATTTCTCTTTCTACAGGGTCAGTTCCATGTTTTTTGAAACAAACTGTTTTAAATCCGATTTTGAAAAAGCCCAATTTGGATCCCACTGAGCTCTGCAACTACAGGCCAATATCAAAATTGCCTTTTCTTGCTAAAATTTTGGAGAAGTTAGTTACTGCACAGTTGAATACTTTCTTGCAAAGTAATAATATTCTGGACAAATTTCAATCTGGTTTTCGCAAAATGCACTCCACTGAAACTGCCTTATTAAAAGTATCCAATGACATTTTGATGGCTGCAGACTCTGGTCAGAGCAGTGTTTTGATTTTATTAGATCTTTCTTCAGCTTTTGACACAGTCGACCACACAATTCTAATACATCGACTGCAACATGAATTAGGATTTTCTGGAACTGTTTTGAAGTGGTTTTCCTCTTATTTGAACAACAGAAAATTTTCAATGTTTGTGAATAACATACAGTCTAAGACCTCTCCGTTAATGTATGGTGTTCCTCAGGGTTCAGTCTTGGGTCCTATTCTGTTCATTTTATACATCACCCCCCTTGCAAAGATTATAAATAGCTTCAGAAATGTCTCTTACCATTTCTATGCTGATGACATTCAACTCTATTGCTCCTTCAATGACTCAGAATTACACAAGTTAGATGAATTAGTAAACTGCGTGTCCCATATTAAGGTGTGGTTAGCCAACAACTGCCTTCAGTTAAATTCTGCCAAGACTGAAACCCTGATCATTGCCCCTGAACAGAAAGTTCCTCGGATCAAACAACATCTCGGTTCTCTGGGCTCCTCTTCTCAGCCGAGCCTCAGAAATCATCTGAGGAACATTTCTAAACTGAGGGCATTATTATCCAAATCTGACCTGGAGATGATTATTCATGTTTTTATCTCTTCTCGTTTAGATTACTGCAATTCCCTTTTTACTTGTTTTAATAAGTCTGCTGTCGCTCGTGTCCAGTTGGTCCAGAACGCTGCTGCGAGGCTTTTAACAGGAACAAATAGAAGGTCTCACATCACACCGGTTTTATATGATCTACATTGGCTCCCTGTTGAATTTAGAATTCATTTTAAAATTTTGGTATTAACTTTTAGAGCGTTAAATGGACAGGCCCCCCAGTACATCACAGAAATGCTGATCCCCTATTCTCCAGCCCGCACCCTTCGTTCTTCAGCATTGAACCTTCTAAAGGTCCCTAAGACCCGGTTTAAAACTCGGGGTGACCTTTCCTTTCAGGCCGTAGCCCCCCGGCTGTGGAATGCCCTGCCCCTGTCTCTTCGTGTGACCGCCTCTATTGATTCCTTTAAAACGCAGCTCAAGACACTTTTATTCAGACAAGCTTTTAGATAAATGTTTTTATTTAGTGTTTTTATCAATTGTTCTTGTTTTTATTAGCTGTTCTTATTGTTTTGATTAATCAGCTTTTACTACAGTAATTCTTTTGTCTATTTTAATCTTTTATTTATATGTTGTACAGCACTTTGTGATTTTATCTATGAAAAGTGCTATATAAATAAACTTTACTTACTTACTTACTTACAACAGACTTGTAGAAGATATGCAGCATCTTGCTGCAATATGCTCATATTTCCAGAAGCCTTGTACTGTATTGTTATTTTGAAAGTAATCCCACAACTTTGATCCATTCTTGCAAAAAAGAGACACCTGCCTGCCCACTCTCCATTGTTTCCTCCAACACCAAGATCTTTGTTTTCATGCTTTTCACCTGAAACAGAAACACACAAACACACACCGCTCAGTTTAGACATCCTCATTAATAATGGATGTTTTATTTGTTTATTTATTTATCATGATGCTCTCACCGGAGGGTTTTGCCTCATCTGACTCCTGAAACACCTCCAGCCAGCTACAGGAAGTGGCTCGTACTGGTGCCAGTATAGAGGAATTATGTAAACACGTGGCCTGACGTGTCCAGATTGAAAATGGGTCAAATCCTCCTGGTTAGTTTAGTTGCAGAGCCCTCGGCAGCTCGGCTCATGCCATTAACAGGTTTGGTCATGGCTTCCCGAGGAGCTGAACAAAGCGCCTGCATGAGGAGTTTCTTATTCTGTTCGCCCTGTAGCTGCGGCTGAATGTGACGGCACCAGAACTCTGGGTTTTAAAGGATTGTTCACAGCTAAAACCGTGAAACGAGCTGTCAGGAAGCAAAAAATACACGTTGGGGTTTCGACTGCTGACAGCTCTTTCTTACAGAGCCTGGAACAGTTCTGCTGGTCTGCAGAACACAGATCAGTCACAACAGATTCTGTGCAACAACTACACACACCCGACCCATTTCCTCAGAAACAGAACCCCAGCTGTGTGTTACAGCTTCCGTGTGATGGTTTGGGACAACAAGAAACATGTAAAGGGATCAGAACCACGAGAACATAAACTCACCTGAGTCCCAGAGCCTCTGTTTGAAGAGAATAAATACAATGTTCAGATGTAACTCAGAACCAGAACCAATGAGTTTGGAAGGTTTTGATGAACTGAACTGAGAATTTAAAAATGCAAAATGTCATGATTCTTAGAAGAAATTCATAATACAGTACAGCTGCAACTGGGTACCAAATGTGGTGGGTATGTACTTCATACATTGTATTCACTGGATGTGCATGTGGTATCTACCTTCTTTCTTGATATCTACAAGGTATTTACTAGGTATACACATGATAACCACAGGGTACATACTTTTTACTTGTCAGTTACCAGGTTGGTACCAGTTATTGGCATTGATAGGTACAGATGTATACCTATAATATGTGGAACCCAGAACTTACAAGTTTCTTATAGGGTACTTACAGGGTACCATACTTGCCACATGTCGCATCAGTCCAAATATGTCTAATAAAGTGGAAAAGAACATAAATAGGTCGCTTTGGCGTATAAGTCCCTTCATGCATAACCAATGATGCATCTCGTTTGTTACGTGTCACCACTGACCACCTGGAAACATGGGCCGGTGTTGTGCCAAAAATTGATTGGCTGCCAAATGGCGGTCGCGGGAGCATGCACAGAAGGGCTTTAACAATAATTTAACAAGATTAACACTTAAAAACAATTATTTGTTTGCTCGAAATTATAGCAAAGGTGTGTCTCAGTTGAAATTTTCCTTAATAGATGCACTTTAATGGTCAAATCAGCTGCATTTTGCCGGGGCGGCGTGGCGAAATGCAGCTGATTTGACGTTTGCTCCAGGAGTTTCAGGCCGAGACAAAGGTGGCTTGGTATGGCAAACCAAGTGTCTCATTAATAGCCACTTTTACCTATTAATGAGACACGGTTTGCCATATTAGTCAAGCACCATCTAGCGAGTGAAAATGGTGGTGTTCAATGTTTTCCATGTCAGAATGAATTAAATCATCAGAGCTCAGCCAAAATTTGGATTATAAATATGGGGAAAATACATAAATAAGCCGCTTTGCTGTATAAGTCATAGGGCATGCAAATTTATGCAAAAAGCTGTGACTTATACAGCAAAAAATATGGCAATTATAAGGATACTTACCTGGTAAATTACCTGGAGCTGTGTTGACAGAACCACCTGTAATTCAACCTTGCAAAACTAAAGAGATGTGGGTGGTGTAGTGTCCGCGGGAACTCAATAACCACACCGTGTCGCTTCGTGCACCAAACTTTACTGAACTCAAAACCCCCCACACACACACATTTACCCATGCCGTAAAGCATCTCTTAAAGGCACAGTAACATGTCGTAACAAACAGAGCACACCATTACAGACCCAACAAACACACTAAACACTGTGTTTTCTGAACACAACATTTTCCCCCCTTCACCCCCCTTGAAAACATAACACTTTGCAAAGAATAACAGATTAATCTGGACTCAATAAAACACAGATTAACAGATCTTCAGTAACACAATCACCCTGTCACATAGTCCCCAAGCCAGACAGGCGGGGCCCTCATACTCTGGGGCCATGCTGGCTGCTGAGTGGAGTCGGGTAAAGCTGGTGGAGTATCCCCCACCCGAAAAGTCATTGGCCTAGGCTGCCAACCCAGCGCCGTTGCTGGGGTCAGCGGTGAAACAGATGCTGGTGGGGCGATGACCTTGTGCAGACGGTTTGCGTGCCAACGACCCCCATTTTCCAGTCTGTATGTGGCCGGCCCCAATTGCTTAACCACCCGCAGTGGCTCTGACCAGAAGGATTTCAGTTTATTTCTCCGATGACGCCGTTTGATCCTGACCCAATCCCCTGCAGCCAGTGAGGGGGTCTGCACTCGGTGCGTGGCATCAAACCAATCCCCTGCAGCCAGTGAGGGGGTCTGCACTCGGTGCGTGGCATCAAACCAATCCCCTGCAGCCAGTGAGGGGGTCTGCACTCGGTGCGTGGCATCAAACCAATCCCCTGCAGCCAGTGAGGGGGTCTGCACTCGGTGCGTGGCATCAAACCTCTCTTTCATCCGGGCCTGCGAACCCTTCACCTGAGCTCTGGCTTTCTGGAGCTCTGGGCTCCCGCGTGCAGGAGCTGGCTCAGCTCTCAGACAGTCCAGGGGTTGCTTCAGTTCGCGCCCGATCATCAGCATCGCCGGTGAAACTCCTGTGGTGGGATGCTTGGATGCCCGGATGGTCAAGAGGGTTTGGTTGAGAGCGTCGCTGTATGTTCTCCCCTCCTCCAGACAGGCTCGGAGTCCATTTTTGAGAGTTTCGTTGAGTCGTTCCACACCACCATTGCTCTCTGGGTGATAAAGTGCTGTCCTGATGTGCCTGATGGAGCGTAGTGTGAGGAACTCTGTGAACTCTGCTGAGGTGAACTGGGCCCCATTATCCGTCGTAACAACACTGGGAAGGCCCCAGCGTCCAAACAGGTTGTCCAGGCAGTCTATGATGGTGTGTGCAGTGATGGAGCTCAGTTGACAAACCTCAGGCCACTTCGAGTGAAGATCATGAACAACCAGCAGGTAGCGAGCGTGTGCAGGTGCCCCCTGAAGTTCCCCACAGATGTCGACCTGAATATGTTCCCAAGGTGAAGGTGGCCAAAAGGTTGGGGTGAGAGGGGCTGTGGCAGGCTCACTCACAGCAAAGCCCAGGGCGAGGAACAAGTCTAGGCCCATAATGTTAGCTCCCTTCCGGGTGATGCAGAATTTGGCGTCAGGCGTAAATTGCTGATCATACTGGACAGGGAGGCGGACCACGCCCAGAGTGTCGATGGGAGAGTGACCGTAGCCCAACAGGGTTGTAGTGGCTGCTTCCAGGGGTGTACGGCTGAAGAAACGATCATACGTGCTTTTATTCAAAATTGACACTTTGGCCCCTGTGTCCACAAGGAGCGGGACGTGAGCTGCACCCACGCGACATGTGCAGAGCTTGAACGACGGCTGCAGAGTCTGTACAGTGTTAATGGGAACCACAGTAGTATCCTGGCGAGCAGAAGAGCGGCAGCAGCGTGCAAAATGATTCAGTTTATCGCATTTATGACAAAGTTTCCCATGTGCAGGACATGACTGGTCTCTAGTTGCATGGTTAGAGGAGCCACAGTTACCACAGCTCCTGCTGGGCCCCCTGTCCACTCTCTGCACATCCCAGCTGCCACTCGGCCAGTCAGCCCCCTCCACAGCCTCTGTGTGATGAACGTCCGGTGTTGATGACGTCACCGGTTCGTGCGCCGCGCGGGAGAATTTTCGCGCCTCTGTTAGTGCTGTTTCAAGCTGCTTTCCAATAACCAGAGCGCCCGCCAGCGTCATGGAGTCTGGTTCTAATAAAAGTCTCTCCCTCAGTTGGTCACACGACGTCTTTTCTATCAGCTGATCAACTATGAGTCCCTCTTCTATCGCCCCAAACTCACAGAGTCTAGCCAGCTCTCGTAGTGCTGAGACATAGTTGGCTACAGACTCACCCGGTCGCTGCTTCCTCTGACGAAACTCGAAGCGGTTCATCCGCCGGCTCCGTCCGGAGCTGAAATGAGTCCTCAGTGCAGCTGTGGCCGTGGTGTATTTATTGTCCGCTAACGTGAACGTGGCGAAGATTCTTTGACCCTCCTGGCCCAGACAATGGCGAAGGAGCGCGCACTTCCTCGCTTCCACCAGTTCAGTGTGTCCCAAAGCCAGCAAGTAGTCCTCGAACGCAGCTCGCCATCTGTCCCACGGGACAGCTGGGTCGCCGGGGACAGGCAGGAAAGGTGGCGGTGGTGGTAACGTGAGTCCGGACATCCTCGTCTGCCAAAATGTAGTGTCCGCGGGAACTCAATAACCACACCGTGTCGCTTCGTGCACCAAACTTTACTGAACTCAAAACCCCCCACACACACACATTTACCCATGCCGTAAAGCATCTCTTAAAGGCACAGTAACATGTCGTAACAAACAGAGCACACCATTACAGACCCAACAAACACACTAAACACTGTGTTTTCTGAACACAACAGGTGGACTACAGGAAGAACTGCACTGTTATATATTTGCGAAGATCATTTAGTGTGGGCCCCAGTCCTGTGCATCCAGTGACAACTTTCAGAGAGTTACAATCGATCCTGCGCAGCAGGGCAGGGCATATTTTGCTCTCCTGTGTAGATGGTATAAAGTTAACCTGCAGTTTAACTCGTGTAAGTTCACAGAGGTCATTCTGCTGATTGGTCCATCTGATGTGTGGGCTTTAAAACTCAGAGGAGAGTTCAAGGATCAAACCGCTCTGATATCATTTAACAGATTTGTCTTCGAGCTCTTTTATTCTGACAGTTTTCATGTAAAAAAACTTGTTTCGGTGATAAAACATGTTCATGTTTGAGCTGCTGCAGGTTTTCATGCGGCCGCCGACAGCTTTTATTCAGTTTGACAGACTCTAATCTGCACCAGAGATCCAACAACAACAAACCGCTTTGTTTTTGGTTGTTGTTGTTTTGTTTTTTCATTTGGATTTTTGTTGTCTCTTCAGATGTTTCACGGATCAACACTTGCTTTTCTCAAGGGCGGACGCCTCCTCTCGGTCTCCGCTTTGCTTTTGCTTTGTCTTGTCTGTGAAACTGTCTGAGAGCCTCTCTTCTTTCGGCTTTTCCCTCTTGAGGGGTCGCCACAGCGAGTCATCCTCCTCCACCTCACTCTGTCCTCTCTGTCCTCACTCCAACTGCCTTCATGTCCTCTCTAACTGCATCCATATATCTTCTCATAGGCCTTCCTCTTTGTCTTTCTCCTGGCAGCTACCGTACATTTCTAACATCCTTCTACCAATATGTCCCTCCTCTAGATATTCATTCAACCTTTATTTAGGCAGGTTAATCTCATTTAGCCTCGAGGACTCATTTACAAGAGAGACCTGTTTTCAACAAAGAATAATGACAACAGCGACAACAATAGAAAGGCATCCAGATTTTTACTTTTTTTTTTAAAACAAGTTAAAAAAAGATGTCAAAGTAGCAAAACAGCTAGATTAAAAGGCAAATGTAGAAAACTAAAAACAGGAACATTTCTGCATTGGTTCTTGCCAGGAGTCCAAAAGATTCTTAAAGCCATTTAGAGAGGTAAAGGTTGAGAGCTTCAGATCTTGTTGTAAGATATTCCAGGAAGCAGGAGCGGAGTAGGAGAAGAGCCTTTTGCCAAGTTCAGTTCTCACTGACGGAACACTGCAGGTAATAATGTCCTGAGAGTGCACGCTGTAGCTGCACTCACGCAGAGACATGTAGGAGGAGATGTATGAAGGCAGCAGACCAAGAAGTGATTTAAAGATGAAAATGTACCAGTGGAAGAGTCTGCCAGAGACATGTCCAAACCATCTCAGTCTGGTCTCTTTAACTTTGTCTGCCAGTTGTTTAGCCTGTGCTGTACCTCTGATGATCTCGTTCCTAATCCATCCTTATCACTCCTAAGGAGAACCTCAGCATCTTCATTTCTGCCACTTCCAGTTCTGTCTCCTGTCTTTTTGTCAATGACACCGTCTCCAGACCATACAACATAGCTGGTCTCACCACTGTCTTGTAAACTTTTCCTTTGACCTTTGCTGACACCTTTTTGTCACAAATCACTCCTGAAACTTTTCTCCATCCACTCCATCCTGCCTGGACTCTCTTTTTCACCTCTTTACCACATTCCCCATTTTCCTGGACAGTGGACCCCAAGTACTTGAAGTCCTGCACCTTTGTGACCTCTGCTCCTTGTAGCCTCACTGTTCCACTGGCCTCCCTCTCATTCACACACATGTACTCTGTCTTACTACGGCTGACTTTCATTCCTCTTCTTTCAAGTGAATACCTCCACCTCTCCAAGTTCTCTTCCACCTGTTCCCTGTTCTCACCACAGATCACAATGTCATCTGCAAACATCATAGTCCATGGGGATTCCTGCCTGACCTCATCTGTTAGTCGGTCCATCACCAGAGCAAACAAGAAGGGGCTCAGAGCCGATCCTTGATGCAATCCCACCTCCACCTTGAAGCTATCTGTCACTCCTACAGCACATCTCACCACTGTCCTGCTGTCTTCATACATGTCCTGTACCAGTCTAACATACTTTTCTGCCACTCCAGATTTCCTCATGCAATACCACACCTCCTCTCTTGGCACCCTGTCATATGCTTTTTCTAAATCCACAAAGACACAATGGAGTTCTTTCTGACCCTCTCTGTACTTCTCTATCAACATCCTCAAAGCAAAGATGGCATCTGTGGTGCTCTTTCTTGGCATGAAACCATACTGCTGCTCACAGATAGTCACCTCTCGTCCAAGCCTTCCTTCCACAACTCTCTCCCAGATCTTCATTGTGTGACTCATTAACTTAATTCCCCTGTAGTTGCTACAACTCTTACATCATCCTTGTTCTTAAAAATGGGCACCAGTACACTTTTCCATTCCTCAGGCATTGACAGGTCTCTCTTGTAAATGAGTCCTCGAGGTTCAATGGGATTAACCTGCCTAAATAAAGGTTGCATTAATTTTCTCACCCTCAAATATGCCATTGAATATTTGAGCAAAAACCCTCACTGCCATCTCTCCAAGACATTTCCAAACCTCCACTGGTATGTCATCAGGTCCTACTGCCTTCCCCTTCTTCATTCTTTTCAGAGCTTTATGGACTTCACCCTCACTAATACCATACCATACCATTTTATTTATAAAGCACTTTAAACAGGAACAAGTCCACACCAAAGTGCTGGACAAACAAACACGCAACAGGCAACACAGACAATGAAGTACAACACGAAAAACATAAAAACATTGCAGATCATAAATCAAACGATCCAATACAAATCAGCTGGCATTGAAAGCGATGGAGTAGTAGTGAGTTTTTAACCGGGATTTGAAAACCGAGAGGGAGGGGGCCTGTTTGATGAGCAGCGGTAACTCGTTCCAGAGTCTTGGGCCTGCTACAGAGAACGCCCTGTCACCTCTGCGCTTAAGGCGAGTTTCTGGAACTATTAAGAGTACCTGATCCTCTGACCTCAAAGCACGTGGAGGGACATATGGGTGTATCAGATCCGAGAGATAATCTAATCTTTCCCACTTCTTGGTCCACAGTTTCTATGACCTCTATTCTTCTTTCTTTTTCATTCTTTTCACTCCTCAAAGTGCTCCTTCCATCTTCCCATCACACTCGCATCACTTAGAACATTACCATACCTATTTTTAACAAGCCTAACCTGCTGCACATCCTTTCCAGCCTGATCTCTCTGTCTTGCCAATTGGTATGAGTCCTCCTCGCCCTCTTTAGTGTCCAGCCTCCCATACAACTCATCAAAAAAGTGTCTAAAAAGCAAAAGGCTAACTAAATGCTAGCTAGAAACTAAAATATAAGTAGTAATAGCCTAAGTCTAGCTAGAAGTTAAATATAGCTAAAATCTAAAAGAAGCAAAAGGCAACATAAAACATAAAATTAGCAGAATGGCAGTTAGATACTAAAAGTAACAAAAAGATAGCTAAAATCTCAAAAAGCCAATCTTGTAGCTAAAAGACAAGAAGCTCAAAAGAAGTTAAAAGTAGATAAAGGGTTGTTATAATAAGCTAAAATAAATGATGCAACAGAAACAGTTCTGCGCAGGTTCTGTCCTCAAACTTTGCAGGGTTGCACTGCTGCAGAAGCATCTCTGATCTGCTGCAGTGGATCCAAGGTTCTGCAGAACGAAACTCTTGTACTGAACCCGCTTTGCAAAACCAAACAGAACTAAAGCGTTCTGCAGTTCGGACTTCTCTGCAAATGAGGAGCAGGATTCTGTTCATTAAACATTAAGAACTGAAAACTAAAGATGAAAGTTCAGATCAGACACCCGCTGCAGCAGTTTTTGGATCTGGGTCACAGCAGCTCAGAAGAACAGAATCAAAACAGAACAGAGTTGGATCTGTTTCCTCCTGGGATGGGTCTTTGATGAGAAATAACTCCGGCTGTCACACAAGAAGGTTTCCAAAGGAGGCGGAAGCTGCAGAGACATCAGTCTGATTTCACACAGCTCTTTGTCTGACAGCAGATAGTTCTGATTCTGGTTGTGGTTCCAAAAGGTTCTTCCTAGGAATCTGATTCCAGTGGTTTTTACTTATTCTGGTTAAGTCACCCATCTTTTGATATTACTGTATTATGGTTCTAAATAGTTCTTTTGAACCTGGTTCCAAACAATTCATTTGATTCTGGTTCCAAATGGTTCTTCTGAATCTGGTTCTGAACCGTTTTGTTGGCTCAATCATCCAGATAACAAAAGTTTCTTTAAGGTTTCCCTTAAATAAACTTGTCCAAATGAAATTATTTAACCTTCTTCTGTTTCTAAACAGTTCTTCTGAATCTACTTCCACATGTTTTTTCCGAAGGATCCAAACAATTGTTCTGATTTTAGTTCCAACCTAGTCTTCGGAATCTGGTTCCAAATGTACTTCTGTTGTGGTTTGACTTCAGGACCACTGTACCATAGATTCTGGTTCTAAATGGTTCTTCTGAATCTGGTTCCAAATGGTTCTTTTTCTGATTCTGATTCCAAATGGTTCTTTTGAGTCTAGTTCCAAATGGTTCTTCCTCAAATTCTGGTTCAAAATGGTTATTCTGATTCTGGTTCCAAATGGTTATTCTGATTCTGGTTCTAAATGGTTCTTCTTATTATTCTGATTCCAAATGGTTCTTCTGATTCTGTTTCAAATCATTCTTATGAATCTAGTTTGGTTTTTCTTCTTATTCTGTTTCAAATGCTTCTTCTGATTCTGGTTCCAAATGGTTCTTCCTTAGATTTCCAGTCAAATGATTCTGGTTGCAAAACTTCCTCCTAGTTTTTTATTTAATTTATTATTATTTTTTTTTTCAACATGTTAATTTCCAGCTGCAGCTCCACACCAGTTTAAAATTTTATAGAACCAAAGTTAATCTCTGTGGACATAACGAGGAATTGTTGTTTCAGTAAAAGCAGATTAAAAACTAAAATAAGTCCAACTCCACATACGTTCTTCCTTATTTAGACCCTGGGGCTGCTTTAAGATTAGTCTCCTTTGATGTGAACATCATGTATGGATCTATAGAACATGACAAATGTATTATATCATTTTAAAAACAGTTTCGCTGGAGATTCTTCAAAGGAACGTCAGCTGGAATTTAAACTAAAACTCTTGACATTCAAAGATGTTTTCTATATTGTGAAACATGAAGAAGCAGATGAGTGTTCTTCATCCTTGGATGGCGTGTGTGGGCCCAGATAAAGAATTCAAACACGCCACGTTCCTTTTGATCAAAATGATCAACGTGTTCTGACAGGTTTTATGGATGAAGATCGGTTTGTCCTGATTTGTGGGTCAATACTTGGATAATCTGGGTACAGAGAAACCAATTTAAGAATCTTTCAACAAAGACGCTTCGACACAAACAAACTCTTTGGATTAAATGAAATGCAAAGGAGCTTTGAACAAACAGCAGGAACTTGTTGGATTCTTTAAGATAAAGCTGTTATATAAGCGTTTGACCCGTTGGTCTTTAATCTGGACTTGCGCTCCTCTTACATCACATCTTTAAGGATCTCAAAAGTTTTCACAGTTGAATCATTATTCTGACGCAACAATAAAAACATCCAAGACGGCTGTCAGTCTTCTAAGGATTGGCAAATTCACCCTAAGGTCAGACCGCGCAAAATGAGCTCTGTCTCGGACGCTACAGGCCTCAGTTAAAAGGGTGAACGCCATGGCTTGTTTGAGAGGGTTGCAGGAGAAAGTCTTTTCTCTCAGAACGCATGACTTTTTGTAAAGTTTTGTCTGGAGGAAGAATACTTATGGAACAAAATGATACCCAAGTACAGAAAAGTGAACCAAAACTTGTCATGGCAGCTTATTTTCTCATTTCTAATGTTTTGTTTTTACCTCCCTGGCCTGCAGGAGGTGTGATGCTGACAGGAGGATAATTACTCGGCTCATCAGTGTGGTTTTCTGATCATTTATTAATTGAAACATTTATATCATCGTACATAACCATTATAACCGCTGTAGTTGTAAAAAATCCAGTGCAGAACAGATTGGCCACTTGCTGCAGCTCATATTAGTTTCCATCTGTCGTCGGAATAAAAATAACCATTAAATCTAAAATACCACTAAGACCAGGCAGGACCCTCCCCGCCCAGCGTCTTTACCAGATGCAACAGATGTGAGGCCGAACAACATGAGGCTCGTGGCATCAGCATGTGCCGTGTCTGACTCTGAAATCCCTCTAATGTTTATACTGATTTCGCGGGACAAAAGAGAAGCGACTGTTTCGGTCCACATGGCAACAGAAACCGGAACAGAGCGCGATCTGATCTGAAGGAGCTCGATGCAAAACCATAAGAACCAGACGAGAATCATTTGTAAAGTAGGAACAAAATCAGCACAATATTGTTCTCGTAAGGATAATTAAAGGGATATTCCAGCCACTGAAGTGAAGTTCTGTCTGATAGTTCTTAGTGACATCAGTCATGGAGCTCAGAGTATGGAGAGAAACAGGCAAAAGTTTCATAGGCCAGGCCAATAGCCAAAATGAGAGCTTGTTTGTTTATGTTTAGCCATTAGCTTAGATAAAAACTTTGGCCTCTTTCTCCATACCCCATGCTCCCTGCCTAATTATAACTTCTAGACCAGGGGTCTGCAACCTGCGGCTCCGGAGCTGCTTTGGTTCATCCGAAGTGGCTCTTTCAAGCTTTGACCAAAACTAACATAAAACTGATTGTTATTGGTTGTTATACAAATGACAAAAATGACTAGTTTTAGTAATTTTCCTGTAATTTATTTAGCAAATATGTGAATATTGGAACATGTGCAAGGAGTTAAATTTACCCACTTTAACTTTATGATTTATT
>JBBPBX010063570.1:0-12310 GCA_038048925.1 Garcialebias charrua | reverse complement strand
TTATTATGATTATTATTATTATTATTATTATTATTATTATTATTATTATTATTATTATTATTATTATGTATTTTTGTTGTTAGTTGCTGTTGTTGTTGTTGTTATTGTTGTTGTCATCGATTGCAACAGTCTTCTTCCTTCTTTGTGCAACATACAAATTACAACACAAATTTAGAAGTGTAATGGTAAATGGAGCTTATTTATATAGCGCTTTCCAGCCCCCTGTGAGGAGCCCCAAAGCGCTTTACAATACCAGCCATCCACCCATTCATTCAGACATTCATACACCGGTAGTGGTAGCCTGCCTTGCAAGGCGCCATCCAGACCTACCGGGAGCAACTCGGGGTTAAGTGTCTTGCCCAGGGACACAACAACACATGGTGGGCAGATGCGGGATTCGAACCTCCAACCTTCCGATCAGGGGTCGACTGCCATTACAACTACACCACGGCCGCCCCGTGTAAAAGAAACCATTTATATGAAAAATTATTCTATAAATAAAAATACATAAATATTTGGTTGTTGTGAGCGGTGAAAGGTGTTTGTTACTTAAAAAAAGACATTCACTCAACATTGGACTTTTAACAGATGTTATGGTTAGATGAATTCCTTCAACTCTGCATTTTGTTAACTCAGAAAACAGAAAATAACCAGATTTTATGAAAATGTCACATTGTGACAATTTTAACTAAAATACTAATGTTGCTGTGCAACGACATGGTGGCTCAGTTGTTAGAGCCGTTGCCTCTCATCAAGAGGGTCGGCAGATCAAATCCCAGCCGGGGCCTTTCTGGGTGCAGTTTGCATGTTCTCTCTGTACATGTGTGGGCTTTCTCCGGGTTTTCCAGTTTCTTCCCACAGACCAAAATCATGCATGTTAGGCTGATTGGTAACTCTAAATTGTCCTTGGGTGTGTGTGTGAGAGAGAGTGAATAGTTGTTTGTCTCGTTTGTCTCTATGTGGCCCTGTGATGGACTGGAAACCTGTTCAGGGTGTACCCCGCCTCTCGCACAGTGACTTGTGAGAGGCCTTCTGGTCATAGTACGCCTTGCGTCCTTCAGCGGACCTTTCCAGGTTTTTCTGGGCGAAAGCAAAAGTGTTTCTGAGGTGTACATTCAAATCTTTCATGTATTGTTGTGTAGTGTAGGCTGTCGCCATGACGGCGTCGCCTGGTTGGTACAACAGGTGTAGAGGGAGAGTCATCTGTCGACCGGTCATCATCTCGAAGGGAGAGATGCCAGTTGATGTGTGTGGAGTGGCTCTTATGGCCATGAGGACCAGAGGGAGTTTCACATCCCAGTCCTTGTGGTTTGCAGCCACGTATTTCTTCAAAATACTCACCACAGTTCTGTTTGCTCTCTCAACTTGGCCTGAAGCCTGTGGGTGGTAGCCGACATGAAAGTTGGCCTTGACGCCTAGCGTCTTCCACAGTTCTTTCATCACTTCACCTGTGAAGTGTGTACCTTGGTCTGAGTTCACCCGAAGGGGAAGTCCAAACCTTGAGAATATATGATTCATTAACAACATAGCAGTTGTTTGTGCTGTGTCGTTAGGAGCTGGTAGGCATTCTACCCATTTGGTAAATGCACAGGTTACCGTGAGAAAATATTTATTTCCTCTAGAGCTCTTAGTGAGTGGTCCAACCCAGTCGATCTGGAGGTCAGACCATGGGAATGCAATGCCTCTGCTTTGCAGTGGTGCTCTGTGAAGTGGTCTGGTTGGCTGAAACTGGCCACAGACCACGCACCCTTCAATGTAGTCCTTGACATCCTTTTTCATTCCAGGCCAATAGGCAATTTGTTTTAATGCCGTCAGCGTGGCTTTATCTCCTTTGTGTCCTGCGGACGGGAGATCATGGGCATGAACTAACATCACCCCCCTTTGGTCATGGGGAACCACGAACACAGGTGAGGACGTTGGTCCATGAGCGAAAGTCAGGATGCCCTTGAGTAGTTTAAGCTGTTTGCGCAGCTGATAAAGGACTTTAAGGTCTGGATCGGAATCCAGTTCGTCTTTAGACGGAGTGTTCTTGTCCGGATCAGTCAGATACAGTATCATGGAGTTGATAGCAGGATCCGACTTCTGAAGTTGGATGATGTCAGGGTCAGTCAGTGCGGGTCGTACGGAGACTGCGTTGTCAGCAGGTTTGTCCGCGGCCTGTGCACGTGTGACTGCCATAACCTCAACAGCAGGTTGTGTTGACAGAGTCTTGATCAACCAGGAGGAGTCGAAGGACCATAGAGGACCTTCGTCGGCTCCCTCTTTGGCTAAGGAATCTGCAATGTCATTGTAGTGCTTGTCATTGCCTGGGACTCTAGAATGACCTGGAACTTTCTTCCAGTAGATCTG
The DNA here is from genome assembly GCA_038048925.1 of Garcialebias charrua. Taxonomy (NCBI): domain Eukaryota; kingdom Metazoa; phylum Chordata; class Actinopteri; order Cyprinodontiformes; family Rivulidae; genus Garcialebias; species Garcialebias charrua. Next base: position 9,961 of record JBBPBX010063570.1, on the reverse strand, counting down.
TAAGTCGTGTGATGTCACCAAGTGATCACATGCCATGAAAAGCTCTTTGTGTTTGACTACTTTTCTGTCGCTTGTTAGGAAACCGTTCTGTTTCCACACAGCGAGGTGACAAGCGAAACTCAAGCGAGCATAGTTAGAGTCAGTGCAGATGACTAGCGTCTTGATGGAGCGTGCTACTACCATCTGGAGAGCTATTAGGATTCCTGCAATCTCAGCGTACTGAGAAGTCTGAGAGCCTAATTTGTAGCTGAATGTAATCTGTTCCTGGTCTTGGAGGAGGACCCCTCCAACACCTGCCCTACAGATTTTGTCGCGGAGGAATGAAGATCCATCCACGTACAATGTTGTCATATCTTTGCAGATATTGTCATCAAAGAAGTGGTGGTTCGGGTCTTCAGTCACAGGGGTTTTTTCCTCAGCCAACGGCTGGGTTGCCGGTACATCTTGTGTACACTTTTGGCAGAGTGCCAAGTCCGTCCCCAGACGTGACTTCTTGTTTTGACCATAACGTATGTCTAGGTTAAAACTTTGAAGCGCCATGAGCCACGTTGCAACACGTGAGTTTGTCACCACACCATCTCTGATGCGTTGGCTGTTCAGGAATGTCACTGGCTGGTGTTGTGTTTCCACAATGATTTTCTGTCCACCAATGTAGCTGGAGAAATGTTTTACTGCCCACACTGTGGTCAGTAAAGCTTTCTCACAGTCTGAGAATCTCAACTCGGGGCCTGCCATCGTTTTGCTGGCATAGGCCACTACACGTTTGTCTCTGTCGTGTATTTGGTATAGACCTGCACTTATGCAATGAGCTGAGAAGCCCACTTCCAAGTAAAACTCTTTGTTGTAGTCTGGGTAGACTAAACATGGGGCTGACTTGATCCTGTTTATAAGAGCGTCCATAGCCTGCTGCTGTTTGTCAGTCCAGACAAATGGAACGTCTTTCTTAAGGAGTTCAGTCAGTGGCTTTGCAAGGTCTGCATAGTTCTCTATGAACTGGTTCGAGTAGTTACACACGCCAAGAAAACTTTGTAGTTCTTTGAGACTGGTGGGGACTTTGAGATTGTCAAGGCCTTGGGTGCGAGTCAGCTGTGGTTGTACTCCGTCTGGACCTACAAGTAGGCCAACGTAGTCCACCTTGGTTCTGCACCACTGGCACTTCGACAGTGATATTTTAGCACCAGCAGTTGTTAGCTGATTCAGAACGTGGTCGATCTCAGCCAAATGTGAGTCCAGTGTTGGCTGCCTCAAGAGGACATCGTCCACATAAATCAGTGTCCCACGCTCGTGGGCGTCTGGACATGCCTTGTTCAAGAAGATGTTGAACTCTGCAGGTGAATTAGCGTAGCCAAAGGGACACCTGTTAAAGGTGTATTGACGGCCACCAAAAGTGAAAGCTAGTTTGTATTGATCCTTGTCACGCACAGGAATGGTCCAAAAACCAGAGGCGATGTCAAGGGTCGAAAAGTACTTACCATTAGTGACCTTGGGCAACTCCTGTTGGAGCTGCGTCATAGGCCATCTGGATAAGGGAACTTGTTTGTTTAGCTTTCTGTAGTCTATAGTAAGTCTCCACTTACCATTTGGTTTTAACACCGGCCATAAAGGCGCAGAGTAAGTGCTGTTACAGTATCGGATGATACCTTTTCCTAACAGGTCAGCAATGATTTCCCTGATAGGTTGATGTGCTGCCAGAGGAATCTTGTATTGTCTGACAAATGCAGGTGGAGCATCAGGCGGGGTTGGAATGCTCACTGTGTGGAGCGTGGTCAACCCACAATCCATCGAGTCAGTTGAGAATGATTTTTCATATTTTAGCAGAACTTTGCGAAGTTTGTCCCTGTCTTCATCAGTTTCCAAGGCGTCGGCCTGAGCGACCACCTGGTCTATCTGTGAAGCAAATGAGAGCGGTTCTTGTTCTCTGGGGAGCTCCAGTGAGTCCCCTTCAGTGTCATAAAACCTGTCAACAGGTAGTGCACTGTAAGTTTGAGGGCCTAGACTTTCTCCTTGGTTGAAACCGAACCTGTGGACAATGTCCCGGTCGGACTCAGTGGGGGAGAAAAGAGCTATGGCCTGTGTTGGTTTTGTGAACAAGACTCGCCCCGAATGATGACTTGGGATCAAGTTTTCTGGGAGTCCTCCCAGAAATGGAATGCTTAGTTCAAAATCATGAAAATCAGTAGAGATCAACCATCCTAGCTGTGAGCGCTTTGGGATCAGTACCTCTTCTGTGCTCGTGTTACACACAGCGACAGTCGTGGTTCTGCCGTCGAGGGTCACTTGGCATGTGGCCTCCATGGACAGTCCTAAGTTGAAAAACATAGGAGATGGTTGAAAGCATGCCTGTTTTGTTCTAATAGCCTGTCCTTTCATGATGTGAATCATCACCGGCTTGTTCATAACCTGAGGTGGCACCACAGTGTTATGGCTGTTAGCAACCTGGCAGACCTCTGGAATGGTCTGTCCAGCCTTAAGGTTCTCTGTGGTTAACACAGGAGAGTCCTTCGTGGCTGTATCTAGTGACCACAGTGCATTGTTGTTGACGTCCACTCGGACACCTAATCTTACCAAAATGTCGGAGCCTATGTAGGTTGCATGTGGTAAGTTCGGGACCACGAGGAACGGGTGATCCAGTTCTCGTTGGTTCCAGATTAGTTTAAGGTCAATGATCCCTTTAGCAGTCATTACCTGTTTATCGTTGGGGTCTAACGGGAAGCGGAAAGCCTTTTTGTTCATTCCGAGACCCAACTGTTTCTTAACCAAGGTTCCAAAGAAAGCTTGGCTGATCGCTGATTTCTCCGTCCAAGGGGACAGAACAGCATCATCGGTGTGGGATCCTTGAATCTCAACACCTTTGACTACCTGTGGTAGGTAGTGTTCGGTGAGTGCCAACTGTTTCAGCTCGCAGAGGGGGCTCTCTTGTTGGACCTCTACTGCCTCACCTGTAGTTGGAGGTTCACCCACAGGGATTGTGCTCTCGTCTGAGCATTCCCTTTTGCCTTCCGCGGTACCTGCCGTTAGACGGTCAGTGTTACTCTGTGTAGGCATATCGATCGGCAGTGGTTGACTCACTCTGGTCCACATTGTCTGATCGCCATAATCTATAACCGCGTCGAAGCGGTTTATAAAGTCTTGGCCAACCAAAAATGGGCATGAGTCAACGGTGGACACGTATACCGGGTGGTATAGTGTCGTCTCACCAATCTGCATGTGAACCATTGCTATAGCTGTTAGGGTTGTACTCGTCTCCGAGAGACCCTGCAAAACTATAGCACATTCTCTGAGGGGTATTTCCCTGTCAACACCGCTAGCGGCCAGCCGCAGCTCTTCTAACAGTGTGGGTGACATAACGGATATGTCTGCCCCACCATCCAAGAGGGCCTCTTTTCTGAGGATCCCTTCCAACGTGATGGACAGGTAAGCCTTCTTAGCGGGCCCCTTTCTGATAATGTCACACAGGAACTCACCAGGTTGTCTCCGACGTTTATCACGCCTACCCCTGACTGTGTGACCTTCATTTATCAGTACTGTTAGTGCAGACACACATGGGTCTGACTGTTCAGTTCGTGGCGAGCCACTTTCAACGGTGAGTGAGCTTTCCCCCCCTTTTTCTGACGAGGGGTGCTCAGGCTCCGTAACAATGAAGTCATGGTTACAGTCAACGTTCTGTTGACTGTCACATTCTGGACTGTCAACGATTCGACTGTCATTACCCTGATTGTCAGCATCCTGGCCACCAATGTCTTGGTGACTGCCAGCAACTGTGGCATTGTTGTTGTTAGAATGTTCAGAGTTACTATCAATGATAGTGCTACACATCACACCGGGTTTGTTCTCATTTTTAGTATTTTCCCACGTGTCGAACATCTGACGTATTTCCTCCTTGACTTCTGGGGACAGAGGGCTACGGCCTTTCCTCCGGGACTTCTGCGATTTTTTGTCTGTCTCGGACTGTTCAGTTTGAGGGGTAGGGGGAGCAGGTCCACGGCGTGGGGGCCCCTTCCGGGCCCAGACTGGCTTCGGGTGTCCCCTCTGGGACCACCCTTGGTTCGGGGGTTCCTGCTGGGACCACCCTTGGTTATATGGGTTACCCTTGTACCCATAATCTTTACTCGTTGGACGCGCACCCCCCTTTTGATCCTTTTGTTCACCCTCCGTGTTTTGCTTGAGCCACCTTGGGTTTTTCCTCAAGCGGACACCCCCACTTTGTGGTTTGTCAGGGTGAAAGGTCTGTTTCTTTTCGCCTGTCGGTGGATAGGGAGCTGGTGCTCGCGTCCCTTCCAGTTCCAGCGATTGGGAGTCGGCTCTCGCACTCGTGAACACCTCTACGGGTGTTCTGCATTCCATGCGGGCCTCGAAAACATTTACGGCGCATTGTTTCATTTCCTTGATGGTCTTGTCTCTGAAATTAGCCATCACTTGAACTGACTCTTTTATATCAGGGTGGAGGTTTTTACCGAAAAGGTATTTAAAACCTACGTCGTCCTCCATGCCCGGTTCATTGCGATTACCAAAGAAAGCCTGGAACATTCTCTGGTAATATGCCTGTGGATGCTCCTTCTTACCTTGCACGACCTTCTCGGCATCAGGGTAGCCACCAGGCCCCATGTTTGGAGTGAACTCTCGTATAAGAGTATCACGCAACAGTTTGTAATCTGTTTTTATGGCGTCCGGTTGGCGAACAATGAAGTTATATACAGGCCAGTCTGCGGTGAGCCTGATCAGCGCAATTTTATCCTCAGCAGTAGCATTTGGAAAATTACCCAGCTGGAAATCAAGAGAGTCTAGGTAGTTCTTTGTATAGATTGAACCCAACGGCCCTGGCTCAAAGCGTTGAATGTATCTAGAAAGCTTCTGGAGTTCAGGTATTGGAATAGAAAGTTTAGCATCATTGCTATTCCCATTTACCTGTGATCCATGTGCAGGTGTTGATGTTGAGGACGCAAGTCCCTGCTCCGACTGGCGGGTCTTAACAGGTACGGTGAGCTGTTCTGCATCACCGCGTGGAGGTGGTGGGGGTGGTGGTGTGATGCCTTGAGAATGCTTTGCCACAACATCCACCCACCTCTCCCTTTCTTTAAAGAGGTTTTCTTTAGTTAAGGTCAGTTCCACCTTACTTTCAGTCAATTCTCTGCGTAAACAATCAACTGCAGTTTGTAGCGCTGTGCACTGTTCACTGAGTTTTCTATTTTCCTCGAATTGAGTGCTCTCTTTTAGTTGTTCTTTTAATTTATCATACTCTATTTTCAACATTGTGCACCGGGTGTGGGCTTCTTCTCTTTTTTCCTTGTTCTCTTGTAGATCTTTAGACATCGATTGTACCTGTTGCTGTAATATTTCATTCTCTCTGATAGACTCGTCATATTTTTGTCCTCTGGACCGAATGTTTTCTTCATATGAATGTGTTTGCAACAGTATTTCATTGTTTAAACGTTCAATCTCTGTATTTGTCGTTTTCTTGTATGACACAAACTCTGAAGTGGTACCTTCGTGTTTAGTTTTCTCATCAGCCAGTTTATTTTTTTCATCAGCCAGTTCATCCTCAAGGTCCCCACTCTTATACAGTTCATGGTCCAGTCTGGTCTTCAACAGAAAGGCCAATTTGACAGTACGGTCGGCGCTGAGCTTTTTTCCACCTTTTTTGATTATGCCTGTTGCTAGACTTTCTAACTCTGTGTCCAGAGTCGGGGTGTCCATTGCTGCTACCTCCTCACCATACTTCACGAGTGTTTTCATTAGCAGTTTTAAGGCATTATCAACACAATCTGTGTCCTCTGACTCAGACTCTGAATCCTCCTGCGCTGGGATTTTCTCCTCAACCGGCGCTGGAGTTTGCTCACCATCAGCATCCTCCAAGGATGAGGATGGAACAACTTCATCTGATTGTTTATCCATATTTGTTTTGAGTCTGTAAAAATCAACAAGCTGGTACATGCAGGTGTTATTCTAAAAAGAAATTTGTTATCAAATTAACCTCACTGTTTTAAATGTACACAGTAAAACGTTAAAAATGCAATTTTAACTAAAAATGTACAGATGTGTACACCGAATCTGCTTAAAATTCAGAGATTTGAAGAGCTTGAAGTGGAAATGCTCTGTTCTCCATCAATTTTTATTTATTTAATTTGAAAAATCAAATAAAAGATTTTGGGTGTTATTTTAAATCTTTTCAGTATTTAAAACGAGCATCAATTGATTGTCTGTACCTCTGTTATTCTAAAATTTTTTATTTAAAATAAACAGGAGTTTATGTTTGTGTACAGAACAATTCTTTAAGCTGGTCAATTTCACCATAAAAATGCTGACTTTATGATGTGTTGAGAGGACTCATCTAATAACGTCCAACAGGGGGCAGCTCCAAGACTTAATGTTATCACGAGGCTGACTGAGTTTTATTCAGTACTTGAAAAGAAAACAACCTTTTACAGCTAGATTTCAGTGTAAACGAGATAACTGCTCGAACCGCGTTCTTGTCAGAGACAAATTTAACTTGTTAGACAGTTTAGATGGCTTCAAATGAGTTTTTAAGTGTGTGTTCGTGTGTGAACGAGTGTGAACCAGCGAGTGTGACCTGTCACTCAAAGTGCGGTACCTGGAAGTGACGACAAAAATGGGCGGGCCCACGCAGCGTGCGTAGCGCGTCACCAGCTTCTTACGTGAGCGAGGCGGAGCTCGCTACAACATACGTGACGTCAACAAATCAATCACAGCATATGTATTTCATTCTCCAAGCATAAATGGCGAATGTAGTTTCTACCTTCGACCAATGTAGCGCCGGAAATGACGACAAAGTGGGCTGGTCGCAACGGCGTGCGACGTGATTGACAGCTCACAACAGCGAATCAGCGTTCGCCACGAGTGATTGACAGCACACAGTACTCGTTTCATCCAATCACAGCTCATAAACAAACATGTACTTGGACACGTAGCTCTAACGTTAGCTCAGCACAACAGAATACAACTTCATAGACTCTTAAAAACAACTCAAACGCTACAATTTAACTTCCCAAAATGCTGAAACATGCGGCGCACATCTAGACAGGCCAACTTAGTCACGCTCAGTAACCCAGCACTGCAGCTGTTGAACAACACGGACTCTCACGGAGTCACTCAAGGTCGGTTCCGTCCACGTTAAAGGAGCAGAACTCGGGTTTCACGAACCACTAACCGACACGTTCTAACAGTATATGCTGCTTCGACCTTCTTTAAAATGTAAAATACCACAACAGCAATCTCGTAGATGTTAAATTAGCTTCCAGGCTTCTGACTCGGCGGTCAAACAAAGCTTTGTACAGGAGTCCGCGTGAACTGGACCGAACCAGAACCTCCACAGACTACGGCTGACAAAACTTCACCTGAATGCTACCAACAGCGTCTAACAGAGTTGAAACAATAATAATCTCACAGCTTCAAATGATAAAAACATGCAGAATCTGCCTGCTTTGAACACTTCCAGCCAAAATCATTATCCTCAGAGTTTAAAACTTGGATCCTTTTATGCAAACATGACGTTACAGTTCATGACTGAGACCACAGATTTATCAATAAACTTTTAGAAGCCGATACGAGGCCACCAGATGTAAGAATTAAAGTGGAGGTCAATATTAATACTGACCTCTTTATCCTTAATTAATCTACTTATTCAGATTGAATAGTAAATTCACGGATTCTCTTCTTTTTCAGTTTATTCAATATTTCTGTGATCTTTATGATGGATAAATAAACAGAGCCATTAAGTGACAAAGACGTTAACTTAGTTTGATATGTCAAAGAGACACTATCATTTATTTAGAATAAATCAACTAAATTAACACCATTACACTTGATTGACATGATTTCACTTTCTTTCAATTTAAAACGTCAGCACACTTAAATTCAACACAACAGACATAAATATTGGATGTTAACATATTTAGTCTGTGGGCTCTTTTAGCTTAAAAATATAGTTTCCAGCTTAGATAGAGAGGGGAAAGAGTAGGAGGAATAAGAGGTTGGAGAGATTAAGTTATTTATCTCGAGTGTAACCAGAGATGACACATTCCATCCGACTTCGGCTAAATCCCAGGTACGTTTGTAAACCGCTCTTTACCTTTTGACGATGCGTCTGATAAAGATATTGCCAGCCTCCCAGGTGCACAGAGTCCTTCCGGCCCTCGTACGTCTGAACTGGTCGTTTACTTCCAACGTCTCCTCGGATCCGCGTCAGCCGTCAGAAACATGTGGCAGCTTCTGGCTGACTTCAAGACGAGATGTTTCTCAAAGAAAGTTCATTAAGAACTTTGGAGCTTTTGCTCGGGGAACTGGATGGAGGCGTCCATCAGTTCTAGCTGACAAGTTAGTCTTTGGCTCTTGACCAAGCTTGACCAGCTGCAAGGCAGAGAGCTTTCAGGTCTCCGTCCATTCAAACTCTCTGTCCATTCAAAGACTGAAGCGTTTCCGCACAGTTAGAACTTAAAAGCAGGAACACAGAGAGGAGTTCACTTGCTTTATCAAACCCAAGGTTACAAGCCAGCAGCAGAGAGAAATGTTTAGGAAAAAAGACAGATAACGCTGGAGCCCTGCTCATCAGACTGTCTCTGAGTTTCTAAACAAAACCGTCCGGTCTCTGTGACCCGAAGGCTTCACCTTTAAACACAGCAGTGAAGACAGTAATTAACACATTTCAGAATAACACAGCATAAAAGCACATATCATGAAAATGAGAAAAGTTATTCTTGATTACATTAGAATAAAATCAAGATATAGAAATAGTCTCTTTTAGTGACTATATGTCCTCAGATTATAACTAATGGAATAATTGTGTTAAATGTCCTGCTTTACTGAGAGGTCAGTAAAGGTCATCACTGGACAGTTCAAAAGTACACAGGTGTCTTAAAAGTGGACAAGGTCATGTCCACTACATCTGTATAAAACTTCTCGTTCTCACAGCTTCCATTCAGAATTGAAAAAGACTTCTGGACAGAAGTCGAAACGTTTTCTGCAACAAATAAAGTCCAGTTGATCCTGTATTGAACGCCTTTTTTGATTTCATCATGTCCTGGACGACTGAGAATCTTCACCAGCATAAACTACAATACATACATTCCCTGGGTGGACCAGGTTTAGTACAGCTGGATGGCCCACCAGGCCCAGCCCAGAGGAACTCCACCTCTGCCTGCCACGGCTGGTCCAGAACCAGCTGAAACGGCTACAAACAAAAGACACAACCTGTTTTATAAAGTTCAACGTTTGTAAAGTGAGGGACGGTCTGTTTTTGAGTTTATTAAAGTCCATGACCCACCATGTTTTCAAATTGCATCGCCATTAATATTTATTAGTTTATTTAAAAATAATACAGGAGCGTTTATTTATATTGTAGAGAAATAATGCAAAATGTGTTATTTCATGATTTATAGCAGATTTTAGCAGAAGCTCCGGGAAGATCTGCCCCTCTCCAAATATGGGCATTCACATCACTAAAGATTCCGCCTTGGAGTTACAGGCGGAGTTTTAATAAGCCTTCATCAACTTCCATGACCGCTGCTCAGAGAGAGGAAAAAAAAAAGAGAAGCGGTTGCTCACTGATGTCTGTCATATTCTGAGCAGCATCCACGTAGACATACTAGTTTAATTCGCTTGATCGCGACAAATTCATTCATTTCCGCATCGCCTTTTTATTCTCTCCCCTGACCAGACAGGTCGGGAGTAGAAAGGCAGCCGCAGCGCGGAGCTCTGTCGGTCTGGATGTACCATCGCGCGCGGGCTTCCCCGTGCTCTCTGTGCTTCCCCGTGCTCCAGCAACAAGGCTGGACAGAACCGAGCCCCAGCACGAACTTCAAAGCTGACCCGCAGCGGAACGGGGAGCCAGGGAGAAGCCGCACGGCTCGCTCCTCTCTGGGCAGAGGAGAGGAGAGCAGCCAGCAACAGTCGCAGCGGTGTTATATCTTATTAAAAAGGTCTATAAAATAAATAATAAATAAAAGCA
>JBBPBX010063568.1:5193-20493 GCA_038048925.1 Garcialebias charrua | reverse complement strand
CAGAGGTTTTTAAGAGTCTGAGATAGACAATAATTATTGAGTCTTTCTGAAGATTGGCATATAAATGGAATGGTAAATGGACTACTTTTTTTTTTTTCATTATAGATGGCCTCCCTTCTCACCTTACAGCCATCCTCTCACACCGATATGACTTTTTTTTTTAATAGAGAGAAAGGAAAGAGTAGAAAGTAAGACAACAAAACACAACAATTATCCACAAAAAGAGCACAAGGCAAACACACCTGGGCTTGGGTGTGGGCTGCCCCATGTAGGGGGCAAGTACATGTCTTGGACCTAGGGGGTATAGAGTGTGCATCGGGATTATGAATCCATCCATCCATCTTCTTCCGCTTATCCGGGGTCGGTCGCGGGGGTAGCAGCCTAAGTAGGGAGGCCCAGACTTCCCTCTCCCCAGCCACTTGGAGCAGCTCCTCCTGGGGGAATCCCAAGGCGTTCCCAGGCCAGCCGAGAAACATAGTCCCTCCAGCGCGTCCTGGGTCTTCCTCTGGGTCTCCTCCCGGTGGGACATGCCCGGAACACCTCACCAGGGAGGCGTCCAGGAGGCATCCTAACCAGATGCCCGAGCCACCTCAACTGGCTCCTCTCGATGTGGAGAAGCAGCGGCTCTACTCCGAGTCCCTCCCGGATGACTGAGCTTCTCACCCTATCTCTAAGGGAGAGTCCAGCCACCCTGCGGAGAAAACTCATTTCAGCCGCTTGTATCCGAGATCTTGTTCTTTCGGTCATAACCCAAAGCTCATGACCATAGATGAGGGTGGGAACGTAGATCGATCGGTAAATTGAGAGCTTTGCCTTTTGACTCAGCTCTCTCTTCACCACGACAGACCGGTACAGCGCCCGCTTCACTGCGGACGCTGCACCTATCCGCCTATCGATCTCACGCTCCAGTTTTCCCTCATTCGTGAACAAGATCCCGAGATACTTAAACTCCTCCACTTGGGGCAGGACCTCCTCCCCGACCCGGAGAGGGCATGCTACCCTTTTCCGGCTCAAGACCATGGCCTCGGATTTGGAGGAACTGATCCTCATCCCGGCCGCATCACACTCGGCTGCAAACCGCTCCAGTGAAAGTTGTAAATCACGAACTGATGAAGCCAGTAGGACCACATCATCTGCAAAAAACAGAGAAGCGATTCTAAGGTCACCAAAACGGATCCTCTCAACACCTTGGCTGCGCCTAGAAATTCTGTCCATAAAAGTTATGAACAGAATCGGTGACAAAGGGCAACCTTGGCGGAGTCCAACTCTCACCGGAAACGAGCCTGACTTACTGCCGGCAATGCGGACCAAGCTCTGACACCGGTCGTACAGGGACCTAACAGCCCTTATCAAAGGGCCTGGTACCCCATACTCCCGGAGTACCCCCCACAGAACCCCCCGAGGGACGCGGTCGAATGCCTTCTCCAAGTCCACAAAGCACATGTAAACTGGTTGGGCAAACTCCCACGCACCCTCCAGGACCCTGTTGAGGGTGTAGAGCTGGTCCAGTGTTCCACGACCAGGACGAAAACCACACTGCTCCTCCTGAATCCGAGGTTCGACTATCCGACGGACCCTCCTCTCCAGAACCCCTGAATAGACCTTACCAGGGAGGCTTAAGAGTGTGATCCCCTTATAGTTGGAACACACCCTACGGTCCCCCTTTTTGAATAGGGGAACCACCACCCCAGTCTGCCAATCCAAGGGAACTGCCCCCGATATCCACGCGATATTGCAGAGTCCCAGTGAATGGAATGTGTCGTTATTGTTTGTCAATGTGTGAGTGAGGATGTGGGTGTTCTGAGTGAGTGTGTCTGTGTATGAATGTCTAATTGTCAGGCTGGGATTTGGACTGCCCCCTCTCTGTTACATCTGAGGCTACTTGGTGTCGCGCTCCTGTCACGTGGCCCCCGGGTGGGTGTCCCTTTGCCCGCAGGCATGTTGGGGGCCCTTGCTGTCGCCTTCTGGGGTTGGGCGCTTGGGCGTGGGTCGGCTCGGCCTGGTGGCTGCCTGGTGGAGCTCGGGTCCTCTGGTCCTATCGGGTCTGGGCCTGAGGGGTGGGCGTCCCCGGTGCCCGGGCCTCGGTGCCCGGGCCTGGGGCTACGTCAGTGCGGCGGGCTCCGGCGGGGGCCGCTGGGTTTGTCGCTGTTGGCCCCCCGGGGGTCATTGTGTGTAGTCGCTGGTGGGGCTCGTCCAGTTCTCCCCCTTGGTTGGATCTGGGGAGTGGGTGAGTGGCTCGTCCTGTACGGGTGACCCTGGGGACTCTGTGCTCGGGGTCCTTCTTGGGGTCTTAGGCTTTGATTGCTCCTTCGTCTGCCTCGGGCCTTGGGGGGGCGAAACTCTGATGCTTCATGCTCGCTGCTGAATGTTCTATTGGAGGAACCTTATTCACTTATGCATGCTCACAGCCACACACAAACGGATGCAGGGATGTATATGTAGATATCATATGCAGATATATAGATGGATATGTGATATGAATGTATATGTATGTATACTGTATTTATATTTGTAGGTATGGGTATGTTTATTTATGGAAATCTACTGCAAGGTCATGAATATTATAAGTCTTTATGAATGTGTGTTTCGTTGCTGTGTTCTGTCATGTGCTTTGCAGGATTGTGGATGGAGGTTGGGTGTGTAAATGGACTACTTACATAGCACCTTTCTATCTACTCAAAATACTCAAAGCTCTTTACAACACAATCTGTGCCTCATTTACCTCCAGCACACACATTCATACAGCATACCACTACATATCTACAAACATACCGGTAATCTGAATCTATAGAGATTAATTAGATCATTCCTACGCCAATGGGACACATATCAAAGGCAATGAAGGGTTCAGTGTCTTGCCCAGGGACACTTCAACATGTGACTGCTGATGGAATCGAACCCCCCAACTCTCCCATTGAAGGACGACTGCTCTAACCACTCAGACACAGCTGCCCCAGCTACTTGTCTGATTTCAGGGTGAACTTGCTGCGACGTGATGTTTCCCACCTATAAATAATATTTGTCACTGGGGGAGTGATGTTCCAGAGGTTAGAAAAGGCAAACCTTTGATTGAAAGGTCACTTGTTTGAATACCCTGACAGTTGCATCAAAATGTGGTTGAGCAAAGTTAAGTACCCATACCTGCCTCGACCCTCATTTGCCCCAACCTGGGCCCTTAATAGAATAGAATAGAATAGAATATATCTTTATTGGCATATTTGCACCAAGGTACAAAGTGTTGCAATTGGCGCGCGCACCATCCTAAGAGGGACGTACGCACGGAAAGCCGCAGCAATAATTAAATTGCGCCGCCAACAATCAGATATGGAAAAAAGGAACATACAGTCGGATAATCATTGGTATTCAAAAAAGAATCTATCACATTTTGTCTTAGGACATTCTATGATAAAGTCAAAAAACTCTACCAGCTCAGCACGGATAAAGACAAAGACATGTTGCATTTGATGGCAAGCAGGGAGATAGTCCGTGAGTAATCATTTCAGATAAGCACAGTCTGCAGATGGCCTCAGCTCGGCTCCATCTGAATGCACACAGAGACCTCTGGGGGGAGGGGGGGCAGCGACAGTTTTTCAACAGCTTTCGACTCCAGGAGAAGTTTTGCAGTCAGCCTCTTTTCAAGGTTGCTTTGAGTCCCGATTAGATTAGTTGCTTTATTTATTTTCCAGGGCAGGCTACAGTGTACTTTGACTGCAGCCTTGAAGTCCAGGTGCTGTCTAGGTCCAAATCGCCGAATCATGTGAGGTTCCGAGCTACAAATCCCCATCTGTCCCCTGATGAAGCCCGGTCGGCTGTAAACGAGTCCCAAAACGCACTGCAGGTCCGCGGCTGTCCACCACTGCTCCCATCGTGCGATTCAGCTCGAACAACAGCTGGGTCATTGAGGTCACAGCCCGGATCAAAGAATCTTGTTGAGCAGGAAGTTTCGCCAGCGCGTTGATCGCCGCGGCAGTCTCCCTCAGCTTCCAGTAGCAGAAACCTCCGCCTAAGCCAAAAAGCAGAGCAGCTGCCACCAATATTCCAATAATCCACAAATCTTCCACGTCTTCGACAGAAAGAACGGTCAGACACATTAACTTCCATTCTCCCCACGAGTCCATAATGTAGCCCACCGCATGCGTGTCGAGGGGGCACGCCGGTTCTCCTGGTCCGGAGCGCTTCGTGGAAAAAATTTTATCAATAGAGGAAACAGCCCACGCAATTAAATCCATTTTCCAAATTGCTTCGAGTGAGCACTGAAGAGTTGCAGACGAGACAAAAATGCAAAAGCAGGGAGGAGGAAAACTTTAGGGAGGAGAGGAGCAGAAAGAGAAGCGACCTGCTTCACCAAGAGCCGGAAGTCAAGCAAGCAAGCAAGGCCATCTGCTCCCCTGGGTGCCCTAAATGATAGCCCTTTGTTCCACACATACAGGCTTTAGTATTTCGGTGGTCTGTGTTTGTACAAACCGGATTCCAAAAAAGTTGGGACACTAGACAAATTGTGAATAAAAAATGCATGCAATGAAGTGGAGGTGCCGACATCTAATATTTTATTCAGAATAGAACACAAATCACAGATCAAAAGTTTAAACTGAGAGAATGTATCATTTTAAGGGAAAAATATGTTGTTTCAAAATTTCATGGCGTCAACAAATCCCCAAAAAGTTGGGACAAGTCCATTTTTACCACTGTGTGGCATCCCCCCTTCTTCTTACAACACTCAACAGACGTCTGGGGACAGAGGAGACCAGTTTCTCAAGTTTAGAAATAGGAATGCTCTCCCATTCATGTCTAATACAGGCCTCTAACTGTTCAATCGTCTTGGGCCTTCTTTGTCACCTTCCTCTTTATGATGCGCCAAATGTTCTCTATAGGTGAAAGATCTGGACTGCAGGCTGGACATTTCAGTACCGGATCCTTCTCCTACGTAGCCATGATGTTGTGATTGCTGCAGAATGTGGTCTGGCATTATCTTGTTGAAAAATGCAGGGTCTTCCCTGAAAGAGATGACGTCTAGATGGGAGCATATGTTGTTCTAGAACCTGAACATAGTTCTCTGCATTAATGGTGCCTTTCCAGACATGCAAGCTGCCCATGCCACAAGCGCTCATGCAACCCCATACCATCAGTGATGCAGGCTTCTGAACGGAGCGTTGATAACAACTTGGGCTATCCTTGTCCTCTCTGGTTCTGGGCCCTCTTCTATTTTTGTTGTACCTCCTTCCACTTGGTTCTGTTTTTAGGAAATACGGGATTGCTTTTCATTGTTATGCAGATGACACACAGATCTACGTACCTTTAAATAAAACCGACTCCACCTCTCTTCGGTCTCTGTTCCTATGTTTGGAAGATTTGAAGGCCTGGATGGCCCTAAATTTCTTGAGACTTAACGAAGACAAAACAGAGGTGGTGATTTTTGGCAGTTCAACTGAAGACTCTCTGTCCGATGGTTGCTCCTTGGCTCAGTACGTCAAGCCAGTTGTTACAAATCTAGGGGTCAAGATGGATGCTGGTCTTAAGCTGGAGTCTCAAATTAAAACAGTTGTAAAATCCAGCTTTTTTCATTTGAGGCAGCTAGCCAAAGTAAAAGCCATCCTTCCTAGACAACACTTTGAAACAGCAATTCATGCATTTGTGACCATATGGCTAGATTACTGTAATTCACTTTATGTAGGTATTAGTGATTCATGTACTTCCCAGCTTCAGAGGGTTCAAAATGCAGCTGCACGACTTTTAACAGGTACACGGAAATTTGACCATATTTCCCCTGTTTTGGCTTCTTATCACTGGTTGCCGGTGCGTTACAGGATTCATTTAAAAATACTTTTATTTGCTTTTAAAGCTCTTAATGGCCATGCCCCTCCATACTGTCTGAGCTGCTGCATTACTACACACCCTCTCGTTCGCTCAGGTCAGCTGACCAGTTGCTTCTGAGGGTCCCGAAGACAAAGCGCAAGCTCAGAGGGGACCGTGCTTTTTTCTGTGGTAGCTCAAGCTCTGGAATGACCTCCCATTAGATATAAGACAGGCCTCTTCACTTGCTGTTTTTAATAATAATAATAATAATAATAATAATAATAATAATAATGTCCTTTTCTGTCATCTGTGTATGTTTCCCATACACAGACGAAATTTTTTAGTCTCTTCTTAAAACCCATCTTTTTTCTTTGGCTTTTGGTACAATCTGAGTACTGGTACTGCTTTTAGACCCTTCCATTTTATGATTGTATTGTATTTTATGATTGTGTGTACAGCACTTTGGTCCTGTTGGGTGCATAAAGTGCTCTATAAAAAAAGTTGGTATGGTATGGTCTGGTTCGGATGACATGGTGTCCCGGTGTTCCATAAAGAACTTCAAATCGTGACTCATCTGACCACAGAACAGTCTTCCATTTTGCCACACTCCATTTTAAATGACCCCTGGCCCAGTGCAAACGTCTGAGCTTGTGGAGCTTGCTTAGAAATGGCTTCCTCTTTGCACTGTAGAGTTTCAGCTGGCAACGGTGGATTGTGTTCACTGACAATGCTTTCTGGAAGTATTCCTGAGCCCATTCTGTTATTTCCTTGACAGTGGCATTCCTGTTTGAGGTGCAGTGACGTTTAAGGGCCCGGAGATCACGAGCATCCAGTAGAGTTTTACGGCCTTGACCCTTACGCACAGCGATTGTTCCAGATTCTCTGAATCTTTTGATGATGTTATGCACGGTTGATGATGATAACTTAAAAGTCTTTGCTATTTTACGCTGGGTAACACCATTCTGGTATTGCTGCACTATCTTTCTGCGCAACAATGGTGGAATTGGTGATCCTCTTACCATCTTGGCTTCTGAGAGACACTGACACTCTGAGAAGCTCTTTTTATAGAAATAGGAATGCTCTCCCATTCATGTCTAATACAGGCCTCTAACTGTTCAATCGTCTTGGGCCTTCTTTGTCGCACCTTCCTCTTTATGATGCGCCAAATGTTGCCCCAATCATGTTGTCAATTGACCTAATTAGTGTTAATTGGTCTTCCAGCTGTTCGTTATATGCTCAATTTCCTTTTTCCAGCCACTTATTGCTACTTGTCCCAACTTTTTTGGGATTTGTTGACACTGGAAATTTTGAATCAACATATTTTTCCTTTAAAATTTTACATTTACTCAGATTAAACTTTTGATCTGTCATCTATGTTCTATAACGAATAAAATATTGATATTTGCCATCCCATCATTGCATTCAGTTTTTATTCACAATTTGTTTAGTAACTTTTTTGGAATCCGGTTTGTATTAGGAAAGGCATGGTAAAAAGAATTGCCAAGTCTTCGTGCATGTTACCTTTCTTGACCCCTAAAGCAATCATCTGAAAGAAGAAGACGAAAAAAGAAAATATTAATATTTGTCATAATAATAATAATAAATTTTATTTGTATAGCGCTTTNTGTTTAAGGAAATTCTACCATTGCTGTTCATCATTCTTTAGTTTGTAGCAGGTCGCTTTTGTAAATGAGCCCTCGAGGCTCAATGAGATTTACCTGACTAAATAAAGGTTGAATCAAAACAGGTGCCTCATTAGCCTACATCCCACAAGGATAAACGGTGCAGACTTAATCCTGCAGAGCCTTGGTCATCTGGGGATGATTCGCTCCTACAGGCTGCAGTCGTACAGACACACACCGGGACCATCTTCCTGCCCCTTAGTGCAAAAAACAAAGCTAAACGAGAAACCCTAAAGCCATCCGGCGACCCAGTCCTAGAGTCTGAGCACGGCAGATGGACCCCGTTGATAATTTACTAACACACGCCCACCATCTGTGCTGCCGTAGACGTGACTGTCGGGTGAAGTTGAAAAGGGCTGCACAGCAAAATATTAGAGCTTCATCACTGTAAGCTTTAAATGAATGAAGGAACACATTTTGATGCTATTAGTAAAAAAAAAAAAACACATAATAAAGACCAATAGTGATCCCACCACAACGATTCACTTTTGGAGTCAGTTCAAATGGCTGTTACAGCTATTCAACCTTCAAAAACACCAAACACGGCTTTAACTCAGCCTGTTTTACAGATATTTAAGTAAAGTTTGATGTGGTAGTAGCAGAGAGTCGTCTGCTAAGATGATCTTAAACTGAAACACTGACAGGCAGGCCTTTAATGACACCATGCAGTGGCCTGTTTAAGCCAAGGGCAGCAGGAGGGTTAATCATAAAGATTTACACGACAGCGTGGTTGACATGACTTTTTTTTTTTTTGTGGCATTCAAGCTGTGATAAAAACAAACAAATAATAACATGATTTCTTTCCATAAGCAAACATATATTTTATAGAACAAACTACTTTGTAAAACTAAAACCACGATTTAATTTTCTTTCTGTGATATAAGTGTCTAAATTGCTTGTAAGCAAATGTTGACAGAATGAGAAGTTGGCCAATAAATTAGGACAATTTCTGGTAAACTGCAAACAATGAACATTTGACTTTTATACTCAGGTGATAAAGAGGGACACTCTTGTTACTTCTACTTGTAAACTGCTGTTTGGCAGAGCAGTGCTGATATTGGGGTTGAATGACTACATATTTTTAAAAGTAGACTTTAACATGATAAAAGTTGAGTCAACGTCAACTAGTCAGTGACGTCATAGGAACTCAAAACGCTACATCATACAGTACAGGTGTACTGTACAGGTATTTGCAAAAAAAAAAAAATGCAAATAAACGTCATTTATTATTTACAAAAAATAATAAATAGAACAACAAAACATTGGGCGTACCTGGTATATTTATGCTACTAACATTTATCATACTAAATAAGTCCCAGGAAAACCAAATCTATTACTGTATTAAGCACGGGTGCTTTTTGTCTCTATCTATCAGTTTCCTTCAGTGAACATTTAAAAAAATGCCCGTTTTAGGTCAAATTTAGAAAATGAGAGTTCAGAGTTCATAGTTTTTCTAGTGTACTACTGTAAAACGCATATTATTACTGTACTCAGTATCTTAGCTTGGGGTGTCTATGAGTGCACACCTATTTCTCCAGCTCCCCGGGCGCTTTCGGGCTGCTCACTGCACCACCTGGTAGGTGGTTGGGTTAAATGCAGAGACGAATTTCGTCTGTGTATGGGAAACATACGCAGATGACAGGAATAGACATTATTATTATTATTATTACCTGCAGCAGAACGCTGTTAGAACAAATGAATCAGAAAAAAATCGTAAAGGAGAGTTCAGTTTGTGACTAAGATGAGGAGCAGTGGCTCAAGTAAACATTTTACTGAAAGCTTTTTTTCGCCATGTTCCTTTTGCATCAGGCAATTGTTCACAATATTATTTACTCTGAAACCTGGACATGTTGTAAAATACTTCATTGCAACACAAACTAATTGCAAAACACAGATCGTTAGGCAAATACAATTTCTGTACCCTTCTGGTGCAAGAGTGTAAAGATTTACAACACATCCTGATGCATGCTCAATAATCCAGGTAGAAAAATCTAATGAAGTTAATTCTGGTCCTCTGGACATTTTTTTTTTAAAATTAATTAATTTTTTAATTTATTTATTTATTTATCGGTTTTGTTTTGTTTTTTGAATGTCCAGAGGACCAGAATTAACTTTTTTAGATTTACAAAATTTCCTTGAGCTTCTTGTAGTATGAGTTGGATTACGGATGGACGGTGATTTCTGACCATTCAACATTTAGATCAAATGGTCATACGTGAAGAGTTAGCGCCACTGTATTGACCCCATAAAGGAAAAAAAAAACTAAGAGACAGAGAAAAAGGAAAAACAACTCAGTCCCAGTGGCATCTGTTTGGCCACCATGGTTTATTTTGAAGAGATTATAAAGTAGAAATGATGATTGTGATGGTGAGCTCAGTTCTCCCTTCATGTTGATTTATTGGAACAGTGAAACTGAAGGAGGTGAGGTAATTATCCAAAGAAAAATAAAACACAGTATTTTCCGCCGTCTAAGTTGCAACAGTCCAAAAATGTCTTATAAAGTGGAAAATAAACATAAATAGGTATATACAAATATAAATCACATTTGTTACGCGTCACCACTGACCACCCAGAAACATGGGCCGGTGTTGTGCCAAAAATCAACTGGCTGCAAAAACGGTGGTCGCGGGAGCGCACACGGAGGACTTTAACAAAAAAAATTAACAAGATTTACACTTAAAAACAATTATTTGTTTTCTCGAAATTATAGCAAAGGTGTGTCTCAGTTTAACTTTTCCTTAGTAAATGCACTTTAATAGTCAAATCAGCTATATTCTATATTCAGCTTCTGCACTTTGTTAAAAGACAAAGTTGTTATAATCTTAAGGGAACAGAGTTGTTTGTAAAACCACAATTCAGAACCAGTTTGAAGGGACGTTCTACCTCAATTCAGGGAATTAGATTATGGAATGGCTTGGAGAATGTAGTTAAAAATGCCAAGTCAGTGTTTACATTTAAAAAAATGATCAAAACAAATATGTTAAAAAAATATATGTGAAATAACGTAATGTGTATTGCATTAGTTAGAAAATTAGAAAGTGTTAGTCAGTTTGTACTGTATTAGTATTAGTTAGAAAACTAGAAAGAGTTAATCATTTTGTACTGTATTAGTATTAGTTAGAAAATTAGAAAGAGTTAGTCATTTTGTACTGTTGGTTGAAGAATATTATTGTTTAACCTGATTGTTGGAAAAAGTTGGTTGAAGATTATTATTGTTTACATGGTTTGACTACTGTTGTTTAATCTGATTGTTGGAGATAAGGGGCAGATATAATAAGATTTATTCTTCTTTCTGCCACCTTTCATTTTTTTACATTTTGTACACTATCATTATGAGATTGCCTTGTATTGTTTCTTTTGTAAAAAAATGAACAAATTTAATAAACATAAACATAAACATAAACATATTTCACTGTGCGGTAAAATGCAGCTGATTTGATGTTTGCTCCAGGAGTTCTGGAGCGAGACGAAGGTGGTTTGGTATGGCAAGCCAAGTGTCTCATTAATAGCCACTTTTACTTATTAATGAAACACTTGGCATGCCATTAATGCTCGAGGGCCCTCTAGTGGCTGAAAATTGTAGTGTTTAATATTTTTCATGTCAGAATGAATGAAATGGTCAGCTCGCAGCCAAAAATTGGTTATAAATATGGGAAAATATATATTTTAGTCAACTCGGTTTATAAGTCGCAGGACTTGCAAATTTATGCAAAAACGTGTGACTTATACGGCGCAAAAATATGGTAATTAATGACAAAATTGGAAATTGTATGTATAAAATGCCCATCCCGTTTTACAATGTGAATTAGATTTTAAACAGATAACTCAACTCTCACACCATGATTCTTCCAGATTTTTCAAACTAAAATCCATCTGACTGCTACAGGTATGGTTGTTGCTACTATACAGAGACCCACTTCAAAAAAATCCAAAATATTCCTTTAATCCACTTTTTTTTGTTGTTGTTGCATTTTTGCATGTCAGATTTTTCAACAAAGACAGAACAATTTTCACTGTTTGTAAATTTCCGTCAGTCTTCTCCAGTGCAGAATATGCCTCAACAAACACAGATGTGAACCCATCTTACATTAACCAGGATTATTTAGGAGTAGTAGAAATGTATTATTCTCTACATTCACTCAATGTGTCGAGCGCTCCTTGATGCTGTGAGACTCTGAGCTCTGCGACGACCAGGAAACAGAGTCTTGTTTCAGTGTAAATCCCTGCTAAAGTTTTATTGGATGAGATTAAAGGTAGTGAGGGGGGTGGGGGGTAGGAGAGAGTGGAGAAAGTAAAACACGGCAGAGCCAGGTGAGATCGCCACGGCAACGTGGGCCGAGTGCGTGCGTAAACACGAGCACAATGGACACAATAAATGAGGCCCGAGCTAAAACACCAACGCTAACCTACACGCGGCCTCCTGAGACTAGCCAGAGATAGAACCGTTGACTAGAATAAATGCACCTGCCCCACCCAGCCCCCATCAGCTATTCATCATTTCCTGGCAGAAGAAAGGGTGTGCGTGGATCGTACCTCTGTGAGAACAGAGGATGGGGAAAAACAGGAAGTTGTGAATCACAGCAGCCCAACTGCCGGTGTCAATATCCGAGATATTAAAAGCTTTTATGGCGTCGGTATTTGCACCGATAAACTTCTCGATCGCACCGTTTTGTTTTCATGTAAGCACACTATATGGTCTGAATCCAAGTCACCCTCAAAGGGAGGACGGTGTACAGCGCAGACAGGATTAGATCCAACAGCATTACGAGCCACGTGGCCGAGAGCCTGACTTGAGAGACGGAAAGGGCCAAGAATCAAATGTGCTTCAAGAGTTGGGAGTTAGTGCACGTGTGCAGTTGGGAAGACGTACTCCTTCATATAAGAAGTAAAGTACGCTCTGCAAGAGTGAAACAAAAAGACAGATCGTTTAGTTGTAAGAACAAACCACAAAATGATAGAGTTCTGTCAGGTCCTCTGGACGGGTCTTCTTTGGTGAAACGGTTTGTTTTTTGTCCAAAAGACAAACTGAAGAAGTCTTGGATGAAACCATTTCAACAAAGAAGACCCGTCCAGAGGACCTGACTCGACCTAGTTCGACAGAAAGAAGAGTAAAACTGAGGGTTTACATCCTCAGTGAACGTGTGTGTTTGTGCTTCTTTTTTCTCCCTCAACCCCTAATCTCATTAATCTCATTAATCTCATTACATGAGGGTAATGCCAATCATGACCGGTCAGGCCTGTCAGAAAGGACACGTTGCAAACATGAACACTAAATTAAACACCAGAGAGAATGAAAAGCCGTGTCTTAGACTTTAACTCACAGGCAGAGGTGAAACTTATTTAGCCGTCTTAAATATTTCCCTTTTTACATTTCCTTCGCTTGAATCTGTGATGTCAACACATAATAAATGATCAGAAAACTTATTTTTCTCTGGGTGTAAGAATAAATGATGGTGCTGGCTCACAGCAGGACTATTTGAACTGTCTTTGCCTTAGAGAGGCAGTTTGGACCTTTGTCTCTTTGAACGACCACCGTTTGGAGAAATAAAAGCTAAATTCTGACTGGACTGAGGAGCTCAGCTCCAAGCAGAGGTCCAAAGAGCTTCTACAGGTATGACAGAGATGGCTTTTAGCTTTTCCACACTTTACAGGATCTGAATTATTCACTATTTATTGATTAAAGTGAAGAGGCAAACAAAAACAAACAGAACCTTGTATTGTGCCCATCAGGGTTTATAATGGGTTAATGGATCTATGTAGGGCTGGGCCATATCATATCGTTTCCGGTTATACCGGTATAAAAAGCTTGCCCGGGCAAAAAAGTTATATCATGATATGCTAATTTCATGACGTAATACGTTGGGGCGCCCCGCCCCCTTAACATCCGAGCGCTTCAAAAGACCAAACCGAGCTGCGCACCTCCCTCCACCTGTCGGTACTGGTGTAACGCTAGCTAAAATGCTAAAAACAAACAACGCGTCTCAGCCGTCTCTCCCCCTGCTTAGACTGCACAGGTACAGAGAGCTCGTCCTCCCCCCGCCCCGCGCTGCTCAGCGTGTGCGGGCTTCGTCTCTCCCTCGCTGTCTGCACACGCGCGGCTCAGCTGTCTCACACAGTCGTTCCAGAGGCAGGTTACAGATTTTAAGATTCATTTTATTTAGTTGTTAGCTGTTTTAGGAAACTACACCTGCACTTTAGTTTTTGTGGTGGATTTTGTTGATCTATATTTTGTGCAGACTTTTTCAATCTAAATAACAGATCATTTTTATTTTTTTATTTTTATACTTGGAGACTGAATACTTTACTAAATAAAGTAATTTCAGTAAAATTACCCCTTGTTGTTTTTTAAATTTTTATATAATACTGCAAAGCAACATGTTAAGTTAATTTTGTCAAATAAATACATTAAAAAAAATTTTTTTTGGGTTACCGGTATATCACAAAATTTATCGTTATTGTGATAATGCTCTGAAATATCACAATATAATTTTTGAGCCATATCGCCCACCCCTAGATCTATGGTTTAATTCTGATAAAGTCTTTAAAGGATCATGTGCAAATTTAAACAAACTGTCACTGTGTACTTGTATTTGGATGTTTCATTTTTTTTGTTACATAAAATAAAACCAAAATATCCAATTACCAGAGCAACTCCAATGTGACAAACATGTATCTGTCCATAAGGATGGATAAAATCATTCATTCATAAATAATACAAGGATGAAATTGTTGCTTAACATGTACAAAAACTGAAAATATTTCGATTTGAAATTAATGTCTTAACTCGGAATGGATTGTCTTCCATAGCTGCATGTCAGGTACAATAATCTTAACAGATAAGGATTTCACATCGCTTCATGCTTTTTGTTACCCCGAGTTAAACCAGTTTAATTTGCTATGATGAAGTGGGTGATGTTTGGCTTGTTAGGCTAAAGCAGGACAACATTTACATTTTTTTTATATATAATAAACTAAACTCATGCTTAATCAGTCAAGAAAAGTCTGAACAAAAGCAGCAACATCTAAATCTAAATCAACCTCCATGTATCCACA
Organism: Garcialebias charrua; assembly: GCA_038048925.1. Taxonomy (NCBI): domain Eukaryota; kingdom Metazoa; phylum Chordata; class Actinopteri; order Cyprinodontiformes; family Rivulidae; genus Garcialebias; species Garcialebias charrua. The sequence continues at coordinate 5,965 of JBBPBX010063568.1, read as the reverse complement.
CCTCGAGATAATGAAGTCATTCAGGCTCTGGCTGAATAGTTTGCTTTGTTTTCAGTTTTCTGATGGGAATGACCTGGAGATAGCAGCAGGGTAGGAATGAGTTTTATTAAAATACATAAATAAATAAAAATAAATAAATATTAAATATTTTATTTTTAAACACATTGTTGAGTAGAAAACCCTGGACTCATCCATTACTGCTTAGTGTATTTGTACTTGTTGTTTTTCTTAGTTCATAACTCACAAAGTAGATCTTATTACTGTTTTTCTTTTACATTTTAGTGTTGGATGTAACTAGGACCATGTGTACATAATTTCGTTCCACCACATGTACCACATGGGGTGCAAATGACAATAAAGAATCTTTCTGACTTAATTGACTTAATGTCCCACCATCGTTTGTTTGCATTCTGTTAAAATGAAGCGTGTGGTCCTTTTGAAAAACTACGATAAGAAAGGATCAGCAAATACTGTAAACATAAAGAACGTTTTGATTTTGTTGAAGTGGGGATCCATGGAAAGCCTATGAAGATAAAATGTCTTACCTGCTGTAGATACCTCTTTGAACATTTTCAGTTCAATTTAATTCTCACGAGCCAACAGTTAGTCTGAGTGAAGTCAACACCAAAGGGAATTGTTGTCAATTTAAAACACCAACGTTTAAAATGAATAAAAACTTAGTTGTTCATGCAAACCCTATTTCATAAACCATTACATTAGCCTAGCATCCATCCATCCATCCATCCATCCATCCATCTAAATATAAATATAT
>JBBPBX010063566.1:3192-20494 GCA_038048925.1 Garcialebias charrua | reverse complement strand
AGATAGATAGATAGATAGATAGATAGATAGATAGATAGATAGATAGATAGATAGATAGATGATAGATGATAGATAGATAGATAGATAGATAGATAGATAGATAGATAGATAGATAGATAGATAGATAGATAGATACATTTTTTAAATGTACCCTTTATTTATACTGGTAGTCTTGTTTAGTCACGAGAACTCATTTTCAAGAGAGACCTGTTTGGGGAGCAGGTGATGGGGGTTGAGGGCCTTGCTCATGGGCCCAGAGTGGGACAAATGAGGGTGGAGGCAGGTGTGGGTGTTTCAAGGGCTCTTAAGTCTTTCTGTCAGGTTAGTGACATCACATCACACTCACTCTTTGCCCCACTCCCCTCAGGACGGAGGTTGAGGAGCATCAAGTGTAGAACCACTAGACTGAGGAACAGCTTCTACCCTGAGGCTGTTAGACTCATGAATAAATAAAAATAAAATAATAAATAAACACTGCAAAATATCACATCATATTGATGCTGATCTGTTTTCTTGTTGCTGTGTTCATCTGTGTTCATCTGTGACCATCTGCTCATACAAACTCATGTTCGTGCTGCTGTTTATTCCCACTATATTAGGCTTAGTGTATTACTAGTTGATGTTTTTCTTAGTTAGTTCTAGATGTTATTACTGTTTTTCTCTTTCATTTGTTGTTGGATGTAACTGGGACCTCGTGTACATAATCTCGTTTTCATCACATGTACCACATGCGGTGCAAATGACAATAAAGACTCTCTGACTCTGACTCTGCTGATGATCAGGAGGGTGCTGGGTGTTGTCTAGTATATCTCCTCTCAGCTTCTTGCTGAGTCCAGGTCCGTGGCCACCACAGAACCAGAACCTTCTAACAAGTTGGTCCAGTCTTGTCACGTCCCTTGCACAGCGCGCACTGCACCATCGGAGAGGACAGACAGATAAAACACCAGCAGCAAGAGTGAGTTTACACTGATATCAGCTTAACTGAGCAAAAAGATTGGACTTTTTTGACTTTGCTCTCGTGCACTTAAAACAAAACATTAATCTAAAAAAAAAAAAAAAACATATTTATAGTAATTTCCTGAAAACCATTCATCATTCATCCATTAAGGCTACACAATTTTAGAAAAATTTTCTATATTATTGTGATGTATTAAATATAGCAGCAGAACATGAATGCATTGCACTTGAAATATGATGGCCCATGATTTGTTGCAGCTCAAGCAACATTTTGTCATATTGATATCATGCTTACTGATATTGGCTATTATGATCAATTTTTGATATGTTGTGCTGCCTACATCCATCCATCCATCCATCCAGTTTGAAACATTAACTTTAAACTGGATGTTTCAAACAACTCTGTTTCATGCAGATATAAAATATAATTGCTAAAAGGTTCTTTAATGCAGACTTTTTAGACTGGAGGAAAGAAAACAGCACAACTAGCACAAGAACGTATAAATATTCAAATCTAATGTCTGTTTTTAGCTGAGTTCCAGCAAATATGAGGAAGAGGATGTTGTCACTCTGACTGTTCTGTGTAAAGCCCCGTTAGGATGTTCTGTAATATTTCACATTAGCCAGAACATCATGTTGACCAAAGTCATTTGTATAAACGTGAAAATCTGGATCATAACCAGAATATTACCAGTAGTCGTTCTGTTTTACACTTTCACATGTCTAAATGTACAAAGTAAAGAAATAAAAATGACTGGAACCAAAACCTAGATGCTGTGTGATGTAGTAAATCATATTTACTGTTAGCTGCAAAAGTAGTTAGTTTTGGGGTAAATCTTAATCCATAATCTGGAATTGTTGTAATTACGCACCACGATGACCTTTCAAGGATTTTCAGCTGGAAGGCAGATCTTAAAGAACAAAGACAATCTGGTGAGGAGAGAAAATAATCCAGCTGGATAAGATTAAAGATGAATAGTGATAACAAACATGCGTCAGGAAAACTAAAACAAGGACTGGTGGTAATTTGACAAAGATGTTGAAGCACGCAGGGTTTTCAAAATAAAGTCTAGGTCAGGGCTTTATTAATCTGCTTAGGGAGCAACAGTTATTGAACGTAAACAGCTCAGGGCCAGGCGTTCAGAACTTATAAAGTCAATAATGTAACTTATTTACAATTTAAGATCAAGTTATAATTTAAATGAATTTATTGATGGGCCAAAAAAGGGTTAAATCGTGTCATCTGGACAGTTTCTTTTTGGGAGAAATGTTTCGTCTTTCATCTGAAAAACTTCATCAGTCTGAGACCTGCCAACCCAGATCTGTCTTATAAATAGCACCTCTTTCATGTGTTTCAAGCCAGCCCTCTGTGGAATTCCCAGAAATTAGCTTGAAACACATCAAGGAGGTGCTATTTATAAGACAGATCTGGGTTGGCAGGTCTCAGACTGATCAGAATCGGCACAAGCTTTATTATCATTGCACCAAAGTACAGCGAGATTATATTCCATACAGAAGTTCGAAAGATGGGCGGAGTGCAAGCGGCTGCAGCTCCTAGGAGCGTGACCCTTATTCTTTAGATAGAAAATTTGGAAAGACCATGAGGATAGGATAGTGGCATTTAAAAAAAAAAAAGATCTCTTCACACCTTGTCCTTGACAGGACACAATTTAAGATGTCAAAAATGTTTACCAGCAAGCACATTTATAAACACATTACATATGCATCTGATGACGAGACGGTGAGATTTGTCCATGAAGCACTTCCAGATAGCACCATAGTCCTGATAAGAGCCTTCTTAGTTTACACATCCCCAGGATAAATTTGATAAGTTGGCCTACTTCAAGGCTGAACAGGGAGACCAGATTCAGATAAGCTACAATTGTTTTTTCTCGTCAGCCTTGAGTTCTGCTGGTACTTTCGATGATCCAAAATGGCCAGACTTGTGGGCTTTCCGCTGGTCCGTGCTTATTAGCGTTATCCAAGGTCAACCCCAACAGGCTGGCGAGTTCCAGAAGCCACAAGTGGCCTACAATTCTTATAAATCGCTTCCATCTTACGGTTGAGCTCGTAAATAAGCTGAGTCTGAGAGCTCGAAGCACAAACTGATCCTTCACATAAGGTCGGCAACTTTGCCATGGCCGAAACTGTTGCCACCATCTTCCTTAATAGCCGATAACATATTATCGGAGGGTGCCAAAAAGCAGAATACAGGTAGTCCTCGTCTTACGACGTAGATTCGTTCCTACGTGGCGTCGTAAACCGATTTTCGACGTAAGTCGAAATATACGTACATACTGCACCATATACATGTACAGTACTGTGTTACCAAGCACTTAGCCTATCCTAACACAGTACCCTACATAGTTATCAAAAAACACATACGTTTGGGAGCCATATTGAAGGGAAAAAAGAGTTATGGCCTACTGGGATGCTGGTGAAGTTGTATTCCTCCGTCCATCGGCCGTATTCTCCATTCGTTTACGACGTAAAACCGCGTTCACATTACAGTTTTGTTTTTTGAATGCCCAGAGGACCAGACTTAGCTGTTTTAGAGAGTATAGTGCAGCATTCCTCTGCCGCTACGTTTACGACGTGAAACCGGAAACTGCGTAACTCGGCTTTTCAAAATATTTATTTATTTTAATGGGAGATGCGCTGTAACCACGAAACGTCATAACTCGAGACCGTCGTAACCCGAGGACTACCTGTACAATGATGTATAAATCTTCGTCATCCTCCTGAGACAACACAGAAAGGCACAACATTTTCCACTCTTCTCACGGATCCATGACGTGAGGGCTCTCCAGGACCCTGTCGCTTGGTTGGAAAAAACGTTATCAATTGTGTTGAAAGTCCAGCTGACCAAATCCATGACAGTAATTTGGGATTCTGAAGATGTGTAAATAGAAGCTCTGATAAACAGGAAAGAGAGCAAAAAAGCAAGAGGAAGACAGTAGAGGGGAGAAAAAGCATCCATCTTGCTTGAGAGGGGGTGGGGGGGACGAAACGTTTTTCCCAAAAAGAAACTGTCCAGATGACATGATTTCACCTTTTTTTGGTGATTTATCTATAAAATACCTGGATGACTGAGCTTTTAAACCTTTTTATTGAACTGAACTGAGCTAAGCAGCTGGCCAGATGTGGCCCCTGGGCCACCAGTTGCATAGCCCTGTTTTAGATTCTCATACTTTTAGACCGCACTTCTCCTCTTGGAAATAATCTAAAGTTCAAGCAGGAAATTACAATAACACCATTTCTGTTTTTACTGTTAGAGTTTTGTTTTTGTGCACGTGTTTGTGGTCCTTAACCTTTCTGTGAAACAGAAACTGATTGTTGTTCATGTTATCTACTGTACTTACATGAAATTACTTCATATGAGGCTACAGCACTACTTACAGAGTGCAGGATCCACAGGGAGCCAAGATGGTCTAGTGGCAGGGTTTTTGACTACGGACCCGAAGGTCGCGGGTTCGCGCCCCGGCCACTACCCAGCTTGGGGTGTCTATGAGTGCACACCTATTTCTCCAGCTCCCCGGGCGCTTTCGGGCTGCTCACTGCACCACCTGGTAGGTGGTAGGGATGGGGCAGATCCGATCCAGTATCGGTATCGGTATCCGATACCAGCATAATTTAAGTATCGGATATCGGATCCAACCTGCCGATATTTCCGATCCAGCTTCAAAGAGCACTTGTGTTCCATCATATTCTGTGACTGCCGTCTTAACATTATGTGAGTTAAAACCAATGAAGACACTCACAACAGGAAACTCACAAACTTTAACAGTATAGTCTTTATAGTATAGAAAACATTCCAAAATACACATAACTTTATAGTCTCAGTACAAATATTTCATTATACAGATTCACATACCTGAACAGTATCGGATCGGAAAAGTATCGGTATCGGTCGATACCCAGTTCTTAAGTATCGGATCGGATCGGAAGTGAGAAATGTGGATCGGTGCATCCCTAGTAGGTGGTTGGGTTAAATGCAGAGACGAATTTCGTCTGTGTATGGGAAACATACGCAGATGACAGGAATAGACATTATTATTATTATTATTATCATGTGTAGAAAGATTTTCTTCTAAACCGTTTTATTTCCCTGCAGGCCAGCGTTACAACATCTGCAACGTCCAACCCAAAGACGTGCACATCGAAGTGGGTTCCAGTGTCAAGATAACGTGCCAGTCTTCATGTGTGAGCGGGAAAATCCTTTGGACCCTGAACAACAAGCCCGTCAGTGAACGTTTGTCGACCCGTATTAACTCAACGCACACCGAGTTGTCACTGAAGAACGTCACTGACTCGAGTGCAACGCTGGAGTGTCACAGCGCACGTACTCATCAAGTGCTCGGTGGCACCACCATTAAAACCTTCTGTAAGATGTCATTGTTTTCTAGATAGTGTGAATGTTTAAGCAGCATTCACACTATTGTAATTCATTTTCCTTCCATACGTTTGCCAGCGTCTTTCTCATTCCACAATTTTTGTACTATTTCAACAAATCAAAACGTTCAGCTCTTTCAAGACTATCCTGCTATGACTTTTGGTATTGGTGCAACTTTAGCTTTTTGAAATATTTAGCCTTTTCTGCCTCTTTTTTCCTCTTAGAAAATGAACTGAGCTCATTTTACATCCTTCAGATCTTCAGATCTGTTTACAACCTTTTACTGCTCCATTCACATTTTGTTCTGGTTCAGCTTTTTTCAACTTCCTTGTGCAAATTTAAACCTTTTTATTTTTATATTTTCCACAAATTTCAGCTGTTTTGGGATCCTTTCAGTCTTTTTGCAAACTACAACATTGTTGTGCTTCTTTTAACTTCTTTCTGCTAATTTCAGCTCGTTATGCTTCTTTCAGCCCATTTCTGCAAGTTTCAGCTTTTCTACTATTTCAGCTACTATTTAGCTGTTTGTATTCTAATTTTAGTTTTTTTCGTTTAATTCCACATTTTTTGCACTCATTTCAAGTGTTTTTAGCCTAATTCACCAAAAATATGCTATCTCCACTTCCATATTATAATTTCAGATTCTTTCTGCTTTTTAGCTACCTTTCAGCAGTTTTTTTGTTGTTGCTAATTTCAGGTTATTTTAATAATAATAATAATAATAATAATAATAATTAATTCAATTTATAACGCACTTTTCATTACTGATTACTTTCAGATAATTTCCTTTTTTTTGTGTGCATTTTTTGCGTCTTTCAGCTTAACTGGGCAAACACATTCTTTACTTTCCTATTGCTAACTGAAGTTTGTTCTACCTTTTTGGCTAGCTAATTTTAGCTGTTTTCAGATAAATTCAAGCTTTACTTGGTAATTTCTGCTATTTTTAACCCAATTAACTTCTTTCTGCTAATTTCAGCTTGTTCAGTTCCTTTCAGCTTTTTTGTGCTAGTTTCAGAATTTTCCTGCAATTTCAGTTAGTTTTTAGCCGTTTTATGCTAAATTTAGCTTTTTCAGCTAATTCCACAATTTTAGCCCATTTCAGCTCTTTCCACTTTTTTCTGGTAATTTAAGCTTCTTTCTGCCTTTTCAGCTACTTTTCAGCTATTTTTTGGGGCAATTTTCAGATTTTTTTTTGCTGATTTCCTAGTTTTTGTGCTAATTTTTGCTCATTTGAACCTAATTCAGCAATTCTTTCTCCCTTCTTCTGCTAATGAGGCAAGATGGTCTAGTGGCAGGGTTTTTGACTACGGACCCGAAGGTCGCGGGTTCGCGCCCCGGCCACTACCCAGCTTGGGGTGTCTATGAGTGCACACCTATTTCTCCAGCTCCCCGGGCGCTTTCGGGCTGCTCACTGCACCACCTGGTAGGTGGTTGGGTTAAATGCAGAGACGAATTTCGTCTGTGTATGGGAAACATACGCAGATGACAGGAATAGACATTATTATTATTATTATTATTATTAATGCAGGCTTGTTATTCCATTGCAGCTACATTTCAGCATGTTTTTTTTTTAGCTAATTTCAGCTGTTTTCAGCAAGTTTTTCAGCAATAAGCGTTCACACAGCATTTTTGCAGGAAATGCAATTTCTCTAATTAACATGGCTGTTCATTAATTTTTATTTAATTTCATTCATTTTTTGGTTCTCATTTTTGAAACTGGATCATAACATCTTGTGTCATAAACTCTCAGAAATCGGTTTCTCAGATCACACCATTGGTTGGTTTTCTAACTACAGTATCTTTCTGATTGGAGGCAATGTGTTCAACATAATGGTACTTCTTCCTATTGTTTAACAGTCAACAATGGTGTACCACAAGGCTCAGTCTTAGGACCAACCCTCTTTACAATCTACATAGGTAATGTAGGTCAGAGCATCCCTGATGCATCCTTACATTTCTATGCTGATGACACAGTTGTTTACTGTAAAGCTAAAACAGTTGCTAAGGCTTTTCAGATTTTGCAATCCGCTTTTGACATCATCCAGTCAGATTTGTTCCGTCTCAAACTTGTCCTAAATGCTGATAAAACCAAAGGGATGCTTTTTTCGAACAGGAAGTCGGTTCCAGCATGTTCTTCCTCTATGACTAGTCATAATTCTATTTCAGATATCTGGAATGTAAGTGCCGTGAATCCGATTTAATGTTAAAACTGCTTGCCATACTTCCTCTGATTTTATCCTCAAACGGTGTCCCTACTGAGTTTGTTGATTCCTATAAATATCTGGGTATCCTGGTCGATTCACATCTCTCTTTTAAACTCCACGTGGAAAACCTAGTAAAGAAACTGAAAGTTAAACTGGGTTTCTTTTTCAGAAACAGATCATGTCTAACACTGAATGCTAGGAAACGCCTTGTATCTGTGACTTTCCTTCCCTCCATTGATTACGGTGACATTATCTACATGAATGCTCCTACAAGCACCCTGCGGATGTTGGATGTTGTCTATCATGGTGCACTAAGATTCATAACTGGCTGTGATTATCGTACCCACCACTGCACCCTGTATTCACTGGTTAACTGGACATCATTAACCTCACGCAGACTCTTCCACTGGTACATTTTCATCTTTAAATCACTTCTTGGTCTGCTGCCTTCATACATCTCCTCCTACATGTCTCTGTGTGAGTGCAGCTACAGCGTGCGCTCTCAGGACATGATTACCTGCAGTGTTCCCTCAGTGAGGACTGAACTTGGCAAAAAGGGCCTTCTCCTACTCCGCTCCTGCTTCCTGGAATATCTTACAAAAAGATCTGAAGCTCTCGACCTTGACCTCTTTAAATGGCTTTAAGAATCTGTTGGACTCCTGGCAAGAACCAATGCAGACATGTTCCTGTTTTTAGTTTTCTACATTTGCCTTATAATCTGTCTGTTTTGCTATTTTTTTAACATCTTATTTTAACTTGTTTAAAAAAAATCTTTATACTGCTTTTATGATTGTCTATTGTTGTCACCGTTGTCCACTGTTGTCATCATTCTTTATTGAAACCAGATCTCTCTGAGGCTACCTAGTGTCGCGCTCCTGCCACGTGGCCCCCTGGTGGGTGTTCCTCTGCCTGCGGGCGTGCTTGGGGCCCTCACTATCTGGGGCTGGGCGCTTGGGCGTTTGTCGGCTCGGCCTGGTGGCTGCCTGGTGGGGCTCGTGTCCTCTGGTCCTGTCGGGTCTGGGCCTGAGGGATGGGCGTCCCCGGTGCCCGAGCCTCGGTGACCGGCCCTGGGGCTACGTCGGTGCAGCGGGCTCCGGCGGGGGCCTGTGTATTTGTCGCGGTTGACCCCGGGGGGTCATTGTGTGTGGTCGCTGGTGGGGTTCGTCCGGTTCTTCCCCTTGGTCGGATCTGGGGAGTGGACGAGTGGCTCGTCCTGTTCGGGTGGTCCTGGGACTCTGGGCTCGGGGTCCTTCCTGGGGTCTTGGGCTCTGATCGCCCCTTCGTCTGTCTCGGGCTTTGGGGGGACGGGTCTCTGATGCTTCACAGTCGCTACTAAATGTTCTATTGGAGGAACCTTATTCACTTATGCATGCTCACAACCACACACAAATGGATGCAGGGATGTATATGTAGATATATGCAGATATGTAGATGGGTATATGAATGAATATAAATGTATATGTATGTATACTGTATATATATTTGTAGGTATGGGTATGTGTATTTATAGAAATCTACTGCAAGGTCATGAATATTATCAGTCTTTATGCTTGTATGTTTCGTTGCTGTGTTCTGTCATGTGCTTTGCAGGATTGTGGACGGAGGTTTGGTGTGTTTGCCTTGTGCTCTTTTTGTGGATAATTGTTGTTTTGTTGTCTTACTTTCTCTTTTCTTTCTTTCTCTCTATTTAAAAAAAAAATACATATTGGAGTGAGAGGATGGCTATAAGGTGTGAAGGGAGGCCATCTATAAATGAAAAAAAGAAAAAAAAAGAAACCAGATCTCTCTTATAAATGAGTCCTCGAGGCTCAATGGGATTAACCTGCCTGAAAAATTCCTAATGGGAGATTACCGGTAATCTCTTTCTGTGCTTTTCATTACAGCAAGGCCCAAAAATGTATTGTGTGTGTTGCATTATAAAAACCAAGAGTCAGTTGGCGTCCCCGAGCTCTTCACCTGCAGATGGGATCATCTTACAAGTCCTTCAAAAAAAATAAACTACACCGTACTTATGGGGTACTTTCAGTTTCTTTATTTCTTTCTTTCCATACGATCCTTTTGCATCTTTAAATATTTACAATAGTATGTGTATGTTTTTCAGTACCTCTTCAAAAACGCCTTCGCTGACTGAAATTTGCATCTCACGAGTAACGAACTGCACGTACAAAGATATCAGTCTATCTGGACATTTAACCCTTTTTGATAACCACATTGTTATTGTCAGAGCTAAAACAGCCGCATGGAAGGCAGACTCCGATCCTTTTGAATTTGACCCTGAACACATAAGTAAGTAACTTAAGTTTTCATCAAACATACAGTACCCGAATGATCTCTATGGGTTTTAATCACCTTGCTGGTTCATTCCCTCAGTAAAGGTTAACCCCCCGACGGTGAAGGTGACTCCTTCCTCAGATCATCTGGAGGTTACATGGCGAAGACCGTGCAGCGATGCATACAAGTGTTTCTGTCAAGTCAAATACTACAAGGTATGTACTTCAGAAGACTGCTTCTGAAAAAATTAAGACCAAATATGAATGTCAGAATTTCAAAGATGGTCCTGAGAAAGAGAGAGTATCGCATACGGCACATTATACATTCGTCGACAAACAATTATACAGCCACCTATAGCAATGGACCAGACAAGAAGACCTTGAATAACATTTTACCTTGATTTGTGACTTTGAATTGAAGCTGGGGTGATTAAAAATATACATGGTGATGCATATGCGTATGAAATTTTGTTAAATTATTTTGAGCGGATCGTAAGATGAGTGGGATGAGAGTTCCTGGATGGAGAATTTACCATATTGTTAATTTTGACAGGTGTATAACAACAATAATGATGATGATGATGATGATAATACTATTGAAACATGTTATCAACCAATGCAAGAAATGCAAAGACAAATAGAAATAAATTAAAATCATATCAGTCTGTGTAACAACAGTTTAGTTTGGATCAACGAAGTGTTGCTGTTTAAAATTACCAAGAGATCCGGTGAACTGACTTTCATCCTGTTGTATCTATTGCTGCCATGTAAATTTTACTGACGAACAGCCACATGCAGAAAAATATGTTCCTTAGTTACTTTTTGCTGTTACTAATGTAGATTAAATGTAAAAAAAGAAACTATTAAATCTGTTTTTTTGTATTTTTCAAGTTTTTTAACACTGCTTCTTGCTAATTAATCAATTTATGTATTTTTTCTGATCCAGGCATTATTGCCAAATGATGAAACCCCAAAGGTAAGATAAAAACTATATGCTCTTTTATAAAATATATGACCAATGTATATTTTAGGCTGCTCCCTTCTTCAGTTGTCATCACAGCGAGCAAACTCGCATGAAAGATTTAGCAACTGTTTTGCTCGGCTGTCCTTCCTGACACAACTTAACCTTGACCCTGCAGCTTCAGTAGAGATGGACTAAATGGCCTTTTAACAGAAACTGCTTCTGTTTGTCTCAATGAGCCCTTAATGATGTCAATTCAATTCACATCAGTTCATTTCTGTAGCGCCAAGTCACAACAGAAGTCATCTCAAAGCAGTCTGCAAAAAAATTCACATACTGTACATAAAAAGTCACTTAGTAAAAGTAAACAAACTAAGGAAGCAGCAGATTACCGTATGTTGAATCTTCACTTTGTCACAGTCTCCAATTCTGAGCCAGCACAAAGGCAACAGAGGAAAGGAAAACCTCCCTTTTAACAGGAAGAAACCTCCAGCAGAACCAGACTTAGAACAAGCAGCCATCCATCTGCTTCCAACATTTGGGTTTGAGAGGACAGGAAGGAGAAACAAACACAGAATGGCAGGTCCAGAATGGAGAATGGAGGCGAGCAGGTCTTTCTCTAGGAAGAAAGATTAAAAAAAGAAAAATTATAATAACACGTTACAATAGAAATACAGTAATTACAAATGCAAACTATTCAGTTGAGAACATGCGGTCACTATACAGTGTGTCCTCCAGCAGTCTAGCCTATAGCAACATAACTAAGGAATAGCTCGTGAAACCCAAGCCAACCCTAACTATAGGATTTATCAGAAAGGAAAGACTTAAGTCTAATCTTAAAAGTAGACAAGGTTTCAACCTCACAGACAGAAATTGGAAATTGAGTCCACAAGCGAGGATAGCTGAAAGTTCTGCCTACCATTCTGCTTTTGGAAACTCTAGGAACCACAAGTAAACCTGCAGTCTGAGAAGTGAGTGCTCTGTTAGGAAAATATGGAACAGTAAGATCTGTAATATAAGATGGAGCTAGGTTGTTGAGGGCTTTGTAGGTTAGAAGTAAGATTTTGAATTCTATTCTGGATTTTGACAGGAAGCCAATGGAGAAAAGCTAAAACTGGAGAGATATGATCTCTATTCATTCAACCTTTATTTATACAGGTTAATCCCATTGAGCCTCGGGGACTCGGGGAAAGACCTGGTTTTAACAAAGAGTGATGACAACAGCAGACAATCATAAAAAGCATACAAATTGAGAAGAACGAATACTGTACAAGGACATGGTATTAAAAAAAATGAAACCAAAACAGCTAGGTTGTAAAGCAGTGTAAAAAAAACTAAAAACAGGAACATGCCTGCATTGGGTTTTCCCATGAACTTAGCAGATGTTTGAAGCCATTTAGAGAGGTCAAGGTCAAGAGCTTCAGATTTTTTGCAAGAAATTCTAGAAACAGGAGTGGAGTAGGAGAAGGCCCTACACTGGCCCAACATGTCACTATGGGTCTACGTAACTACATACCCCTGTTCATAGTTCCATAGACCCATATGTAGTGATGTATATTGAGGTGTACCACCTGGCATGTTTTCTATACCATGCTGCTGTGCTCCCACTCTTTACCCTTTATTTACAAAGGTTAACTTTTTTTAGGATAAAAATTAGATTAATTATGAAGATTCCTTCATTAGCAATGGATTTACTTCTGTTAGGCAGCACTACAAATAGCTGAAGGATGCCATGCTACATTATTAATTTTTAAGCTCCAAACTGAAAGCAAAAGCAAAAATAAATAAAAATAAATAACTCACATTCCACAAACAATAAAAGAACTGCCTCTAAAAAAAAAAAACCCATAAAGTTTTTACATTCACCAATGCACTAATAATGCATGTATTAAAACAACAAGCCATCTAAGGTTTAGTTACGTTCAATATATGAACATTATTTAATTCCTCCATTTTATGTAGGTTAAGAAATGACCACAGTAGCTCAGTGGTTATTGCCATAGACTTGTAATCCTTAGTTTGAGCCCAGTTTGTGTCAGGAAGGACATCCAGTGTAAACCAATTGCCAAATATTTTGGCATATTCATTTGCTGTGGCGACCCCTATAGAAGATAATAATTTAAAGCCAAACATGTAGGTTAAGAAATATATTATTCTAGTCCACACACTCGGAGAATGTATGTATTTATTTCCTTCAGAATACTTTAGTTAGTATATTGTCACAATTTATTAGACTTCATTATTATGAAAAGTGTAATTTTATAACCTATATTTTTATTATTAGCCAGTGTTTTTGCTAATTAAATTCCCCAAGTTCAGCTGTAAGAATTCAGTATGTTTAAAAAACATGTTGTAAAAAATTTGGAGTGTTAGAAATCTTTTTTTTTAGACAACCTCAAAATAAGATGTTCTAACCAAAACCTTTTTTTCCCCAATACAGATGGTTTCTACAACTAATCAGAGCATCAGCATTAAAGAAGTGGCATCGTGCATTCACTACAATATTTCAGTCCGGTGCACCCAGGAAATGGGCCTTTGGAGTGACTGGAGCCCGCACAAAACAATTCAGACCAAACTAAGCAGTAAGAGAAACTAGAAAGTTCCTGGAGAAACTTTGACGGGGACTGCCAGGCTGCTGCTGATTTAAAAAGTTGATTTACTTTGTGTTCGGGTTCGCTCTCAGCTACCAGTATACCAAATTCTAGCTGAATTGCTCTTAAAATGGCTGAGTTATCATATTTTTTTCCTTTTTAGCTAAGGCGTCCATCTTGGATTATTTATTTGGACTCAGTATGTGATGGAATCGTTATACTATTGTTATACAGTACTATCGTTATACTGTACTACTATACCAAATTTCATCTGAATCGTTTTCGCATTTTTCTCTTTTAGCTAAGGTGGCCATCTTGGATATTTGAGTTGCATTTGTAATGTACAGTATATTGACTCGCTCTCAGCTACAACCATACTAAATTTCAGCTCAACATCGCAAATGTTGACCGAGTTATAATCAATTTTGTGTTTGCTGAGGTAGCGGTGGCAGCCATCTTGAATCAAAATGGCTCCAAACGTTATTCAGTTCTAGACATTTATCTGATGATTGCTTTCTGTGAGTTTCGAACAAATCCAACAGTGAGTTTCTGTTTTCTACAGGGACATCTACAGGCTAAGCCATGTGACTTGACAGCAGCAGTTAGTGTGAGGAGTGTTCTCCCATTCATTTCACATGGGGAAACATGACGTTTTGGTTAGCAAAATATGTTGCCATGGTAACTCTGATTGCCAATGAAAGTAATAGCAAAAAGAAAGAAAGAAAGAAAGAAAGAAAGAAAGAAAGAAAGAAAGAAAGAAAGAAAGAAAGAAAGAAAGAAATATTAGGTGTATAATAATGCATTAATTACCAAATATTACAGTATACTATACTTTAACACAAATAAAATCAGACCCTAATTCTAATTTACAGTCCAGTCAGATTGAGTTAAATATGTTTGAATATGCACATAATTGAAGAAATCAGACCATGGGGATGGCTGACACAAATCTGATTGAGTAAATAAAGTTTACACCAAAAGGAAAGAGCTTTGAGTCGTTCCTCGCAGTGTTTTGAAGGTAAAAACGCCAAATAGACATTCCAGTTCCAACCTGTGATGTAAACCCCACAGTTAAAAGTCAATCTTATAATATATTGACCCCGTTTGAAAGAATCCCAAACCTGATGACGGTTAACAAATCTCACCCAACCCACCGTTATATTTACTCACAATAAAAGGAGTTTTGCAATCCAGAGCGCCGTTTCCACAACAGTATCCTGGAAACCCCAAACCTTACAGCGATTTACCCGGCGATGTGGATTGTTTGCAGCGGTTGCTATGAGCTCAGGGCTGTTTTGCTTTTAGTTCCAAGCGTGAAAGTGGCCGTGCTTTCCCTTTCCTTGGCTCTAGTTCAAACACAATCTGGTAAAAGACTCGTGTGTCTGCACGTCTGTTCCAGTGCGATAATTTTAGCGTACTGTGTTTGAATTTTTTTTCCCCCAGAGCGTCACGTCAAGCTGCACCTGTGGAGAAAAGTGGCTGCGGAGGGGAAAAATGGAAAAAGAAAAGTTCATCTCATGTGGATGGTAACGGAACAGCTGCTTTTGAATCAGTCCTTCTTCAGTTTGAAACTTAACATGTACAGTATTTTCTGGTGTATAGGTCGCATTGTCCAATTATCACCAATAGATTGGAAAAATCCCTAGATAGGTCGCACCTACGTTTAGCTCTGCTGCAAATGTCTGCCACAGGAGTGCACAGCAAGGCTTTTAAGAAGATTAACACTTAAAAACAATTATTTGTTTGATAAAAATTATAGCAAATATATGTCTGAGCTGAACTTTTCCTTAATAAATGAACGTAATTGTGAAATGAGCTGGATTTAAAAATTTGTTTCACCGAAAGTGATAACAAGCCATATATAGGTCGCACCTGAGTATAGGTCGCAGGCCTTGAAAAAAACCATAAAAAGGTGCGACCTATACACCGGAAAATACGGTAGCTGTTTGCATCTCACTAACCCTGAGTTGTGTTCTGTTTCATTTAGGGCATTCCTTCTTTGTGTGAGGAGACTTTTTACTACACCATTAAACAGACTTCCTACACAAAGGACAGCATCATGGGAAATTATACGCACACATCATGTGGCAGCTCAACCTGTGACATTGAAGTGGACCAACGTGCACACAGATTCTACCTTACAGTTTCCAGCGATGAGGGCCTGCTTGCAGAGAAGTCTGTTTATGTTCCAGATGTTGAAGAGAGTGAGTTTTATTTCTGCAGATGAACATTTTGATTGTTCAACTGAAGCAACGCTTTGCCTTGATGCACGTTTGGTGTTAAGGTGTTGTGTTAATCTCATTGGCAGGCCTTCCACAAATTAATGACATCCAGGCCTTAACGCGTGAGGGCATTACGAAGGTCAGCTGGACGGCCCCTGTTCAGCCTGTCAGTGGTTACATAATTGACTGGACCCATAATGGAGATCAGTACGACTGGAAGAAGAGCACATCCACTAATGCAACTCTGTTTGGTAAGTTGACGGATGCAAAAGACAAATGGAATGTGAGATGGAGAAATGGATGATGGAGGGAAAACAATCTTGCATGAAGTGATGCTTTCTCTCATTTATCTTTGATCGTCAGCACGTCATTGTTTATAGACTGAGTGAAGAACGTGGTGGATTCATTAGTGAAACTGCGAGTTAAAAGCTGCCGTGTAAAGCATTTCCTGGGAAAATTTCATCAGCGCATGAAGGTTTTCAAGAACTGTGGCTTACGACATAATGCAGTTTGCACTGCTGCTGCTTTACAGCTTGACTCTTTTAAAAAAAATGGAAGAAAAAGCTGCAGAATCAGGTCCCAGTTCTTTGTGCTATCAGATCACAACTAACAGAACACTAAAGCATTCCCAGCACACAGTTTCCACACATTTTAGAACCTCACGGGTTTTGTCAAAGTCTAACATCTCCGATATGTGTACTATCTTCAAAAAGCTTAACAAAATGATTGTATTAGTCAGTGTTTCACAATTATAAATTCGTTCAACCTTTATGTAGACAGATAAATCACAGTGAGCCCTGACGAAGACTCATTTACAAGTGAGATTTGTTTTTACGGACAAAAAAGTAGTGAAAGTGACACATGTAGGATTTGGAGGCAAAAAAAAATCCTATCAAACTCTTTCTTCTTGGCTGAGAAGAGAGACCCTGATAATGAAAAAAACATCTCGCACATGCAAGCACATGGTGATGTAGACATTCCACGGGGGTGGGGACGACAAGGGCGGTGAGACAAGGACGCTCCCAGAGGTAGAGTAGGAGTTCTGATAAGGATGAGTTCTGATAAGGATGGAATAATCAGCCAGTTCCCTCCGGTGAGATCCGTAAACATTCTCGAGGGGTGTCGGGGAACGGCCAAAAGGCTAAATAGTTGTGTGCATTTTAGCTGTTTTTGTTATTCTTGGATTAAAATAACCGACTCCTGTCTGATGACATACAGCATGTACTGCCAGGAAGTTTAATAGAAATCAGCGGACAAAAACACACGCCTAGCATGTACTTTTATTTTAAGATGAGATAAGATAGAACATATTGATCCTGCAGGAAATTGTTGATCGTCTGTGAGTCAAGTCACAGAAAGTGCGTTGCTGCTTCCCATCGTCTACAGCCAACACGTTTGATCTGTAGAAATGGAAGTAATTACCATTTTCATGCAGACAGAAGACTAACGAGCACAACTGGTCACTCAAGACATTAGGGGTGCAGGGGGAGAAAAAAAATCAAATTTTTAAAGAATCTAGATTCTTAGTCCTGGCAATTCAGAATCGATTCTAAAAGCCCCAAAATCGATTTTTTAAAAATATATTTTAATTTTTTTACTAAATATGAATCAATATGTTAAAAAAACTGAAGTCTGTATTTTATTTTGAGTTAAAGGTTAATGCACTATGGTAGGCTGAAGTCTGTTTACTTTACATATACATAT
>JBBPBX010063565.1:0-20495 GCA_038048925.1 Garcialebias charrua | reverse complement strand
CAGTCACAACAGGCATTCTATCAGTTGTGACTATGAAGTAGTCCTTCACAGCAGAGTAAAAATCATCTCCCTTGGTTGTTTTAGCAGGAATAAGGTTAAAAACTGTAAAAAATAATAATAATAATTGAAAAAAATCACCTCTGAATTTTTTTTAAGTCAAAGCCTTGTCATTGATTTTTCTTTTTAGAACACACGCACACAAAACATAAAAAAACAACATACAACAAAAGCCCCTCCCAACCCGGATCAACCACACAGACTGATCCGACAGGAGTTTATATACTATTCCTTGTTTATCACGGGGATCCGTACCCTGCCCCGCAATAAGTAAAAAAATTAGTGAAGTAGGGAGACTGTAGTCCAAGTTTAAATTCAAGTTCAAGCACATTAAACTTTGTCATATATGTGGCAGGCTGCAATCACACGCATCACCTGTTACTCTCAATCTCCCTCCTCAAATAAACAATTTAAATTTAAATACTGTAATATTCTAAATAAACAATCCATGCAGCATACCTAAAGCAGCTCATTTATATGAAACTACATAATGAGGATTCTTCTTTCCTACTTGTCTTTTTTAATTTCAGATAAAACTGAACTTTATTAAACTGCAGTGTGAGTTTATTGTTTCAAGTTAAGTTGCTTTTTTTTCCATTGTGTGTTTGCATTTAAATGTAAAGTGTAAATCTACAGTTTACATCAGTTTTTATTGTACTTATGCTTGAAGTTAAACCATAAAATAGACAGATTATTCAATTAAACACCTGGTAAACATGATTAAGAAAATCATGAAATAGGAAAATGTTTATTGTTTAGAGAACAATTATTTATTCTGACTTTTCAAAATATTAAAATTTACCTTGGTTTGAGAGAATAAATTAAAACAAATATTATAATTCTGTGGCATTATGCCAAAACATAAGTTGGAATAAAACTGAAGTAGTTGTAAAATAGTAAAATAGTAAAATAAATAAATAAAAATGTTCTTGTATTGCTGATTTCTTTAAGAACAGAACCATGTTTGTCTCTGAATTGTCAACGCTCATGATGACAGGATGACTCAGTAAAAATTGTGCTAGTTGTGATGTTTTAACTGTAAACAGAAGAAAAAAATGTTTCAACAATAAAATAATTTCATTTCATGAGTTAATTTGTGCTCATGATTGGGGCATAGTTCACACTGGAAGAAATAAAACATTTGTTTACTTTATTTCTTGTTTTTTTATTTTTTTATTTTTTTATTCTAGGTGTAGAAACTTCATGTGATGGCAGACAGAATGGAGCTCAGTGTTTTGGAGCTTTGGGAGGAACTGTGTTCATCCAGCTGATGAACAACGCCTCAGAGATAAACTTGTTCCATTGGATATACATGTATAATTACAAAAGAATATTTAGGTGGAAAAACAATAAACTTCTGTATGATATCACAGAGAACAGATTTCTTTTTATTCCCAGTAATGGAACAATTAGGATCAATGACCTCAGAATGACTGATGGTGGAAAATATAAACTTGAGTTCTATAATTCAGATGGACATGTGACAGGAATCAGAACTCTGCAGTTGTCTGTTCAAGGTAAATCATTTTCTACTGTAAATAATATTTATAATGTCCAGCATACATAATTGTTCCATATTGTTCCTAACTCTCAAAATAAGTTTTAAAATGACCATAATTTATACTGACAATCATCTTTGTGTTTCTGTCAGCTCCTGTGTCTTCTGTCCAGCTGGTCCCTCAGTGTTTGTCTCAGGGACAGATGAAGGTGTCCTGCTCCTCTGAGGGAGGGGACAGTCCTCAGTACAGCTGGACTCTGGATGGACACACACTGACAGACTCTGAGCTCCTCTCTGTGAATAAAGAGACCAACATCATCGTTCTGAGACAAAACGTCTCAGGACGTCTGATCTGCTCCGTCAGGAATCACATCAGTAACTTGTTCAATGAAAAAAAGTGGAATCAACCTGTGGCTTCAGACTGTGGTGAGTGAGAACATGAGGAAACAACCTTGATCATTTAAGACTATTGTTATTACTATCCTTATTATAAATTAGCATTCTTTTTCACAACAGGTTTCATATTCATTAACTGTATTTCCAATGGGACATACATATCTGGGTGGGTGTTTGAAAAAAACAACACTCGGTGTGTTAAACCAACAACAGCTCCACACAGCTCTGTGGGTAAGGACAACGTAATTTTTTTTTGTTCATTCAACCATTATTTAGTCAGGTAAATCTCATTGAGCCTCGTGGACTCATTTACAGGAGCGACCTGCTACAAACAGGAATGGTAGAATTACCTTAAACAAACAACAATAGACAAACAAAAGAGAGAAATACATATTTTAAAAATTTTCCCCCCACTAAATTAACAACACATCTGCCTGTGGTAACTATTGTAAAAAAAAAAAAAATGAAAACAACATTAATATTAAAAGCTTATTAAAGCAGAATATTAAAAACAACATTAATATTAAAAGCTTGATCAGTTCCAGTTCTACAAATAGGATCATTAAATGTGTTTTCATTTGGTTTTATGTTATTTTGTGTCTTTGAACAGGGCCCTCCTCGCTGCTCATTTGTGGAATTCGATTTGTCGTGATAATTCTTCTGCCGATCATCATTTGTCTGTTTTTCACTTGGAAGAAAAAGAAATATGAAAAGATTCAAAGCTCTGCAGACTCACAAGTCATAGAGAACCAGGAGAACTCTGTTTAATGGCTGAAACCAGAAGTTCAGATTTGTAACAACAGTGAGCCTTTATGAGTATGAACAATGAAGTCAAACTTTAATCAACAAGTTAAAAACAAGCTTTAAAAGGAGAATTGATGTATTCGCTTCATAAAAAGATATATCCTGCTTTTACAAAGAAAAAATTCAACATTTGCTGTTTTTTAATCAGAATAAGTTAGTCTTGTTTCATATATTAAACGTCAAATACTCACTTTAGAAAGTACTCAGTAATATATAATCAAAATACAATAACATTTGCAAGTTTTTACCAGAATAGGCCACTCATTCATTTCATTTTTAAACTTTAAATATTCACTTTAGAAAATACAGAGTAATTTAAGATAATTACATTGTTATTTTCTTTGATTCAAATGTAAAGCTGTCATGTTTTTTAATTTCACAGTTCAGATATGAAACTTTTCAGTTTGTAGCTTCAGCTTTTTACTGTTGTAAGTGATAAAAATCTGTCTGTAATTAACTTTTGCTCTTTATTCCGTTTTTTTTGTCTTTCTTTCTTTTTGCTCCTTTGTCTCTAAAACTGATTCCAAAGAGTACTTTTTTAAAATTATTATAAGAAGTGCAGAAACTGTGAGCCTCATCATTGATGGGGCTGATCCGATCCAGTATCGGTATCGGATACCAGTATTATGTAAGTGTCGGATTAAACCTGCCGATACTTTTCCGATCCAGCTTCAAAGAGCACTTGTGTTAATTCACATTCTGTGACTGCACTTCTTAACATTGTGTGAGATAAACCCAATGAAGACACTCTTAAGCCATACTAAAAGGAACCCACTGACTTTAACAGTAGGGGAGACTGGGGTAAGTTGAGCCAAAGGGTAAGTTGAGCCACCCCTTGTTGCTAAGAAACGGTAAACAAAATTGATCATGTGACCAAATATTTAGGAGGAGGGTGTCATTTCATGGAGTCTGTGAAGGTAAGAACCACATGGGTAAAGTGGTTAGACATTTATTTCTGGAAAAACATTTTTCACTCTTGAAAGTGAATTTAGTCTATCATAAGTTTCATGAGAATTGTGTTTAGACCAAAATAGATAATTTTAAATTTGTTTTATACATCAATTGTGGTATCTATGAGCTACAACATGAGGTCTTCAAACTAGCATAAAAATGCACTATTTTAGCTGTGGGGACTAATAATGTCAAAATGGTAGCTCTGGGGTAAATTGAGCCATTTCACCAGGGGTAAGTTGAGCCGGTTACCCCATACACTTAAGTGTATTTTAGCTGTAGCCTATATGTCTTAAACATTAAATCAATATTCTGCATTTGTATGATTACAGAGTGGACATCATGCCTCGCGTATATAAGCGCAAAACAAGTAGGGGAGCCACCACTGATGTTCTTGAAAGAGCCACCAGTGAAGTAAGAAAAGGGAAGTCTATTCGAGCAGCAGCTAAGGATGCCAAACTAGACAGAATGACACTGAAGAGGTACATTGACGAAAAAGAAAAAGCACCTTTGAAAAAGACAGGCTATGCTGGAGTAGCAGAGGCTAAAAGGATTCTCTCAGATGACATGGAGTCTGAACTTGCCAAACATATTAAGAATCTGGCAGATCAGTTTCATGGGCTTACTACCCTCAAATGCAGAGAACTTGCCTACGAGTTTGCAAAGCGAAACAACATCCCTGTGCCAGTCTGTGGAGATTGCTAGGGAGAATGGGATCGTGATGCTCACTTTGCCACCTCATACATCCCATAAAATGCAGCCCTTGGATGTGTCAGTCTATGGACCATTCAAGACATATTACAACAAGGCCATGGACAGTTGGATGCGAACCCACCCTGGACAAATTGCTTCCATTTATGCCATCCCAGAGATTGTGCATGAGACCTTCCTGTCAGCAATGACACCAAGAAACATCCTGTCTGGATTCAGGTCCACTGGAATCTTTCCTTTCAACCGAGATATCTTCCCACAGGAAGCCTATGCACCATCCATGGTCACAGACAGACCCAACCCTGACGAGCTATCTGACCAGCCATCTACTTCAGCTGACCTACCAGCACCTAACATCACAGGGCCTGAGTCATCATCACTTTCTGGTAGTTCTGTCTCTCCCAGCCATCCAGGATACATATCTCCAATAGAAATAATGCCATTCCCAAAGGTGACGGCAACAAAGCCTAAAAGGAAACGTACAAAGGTGAAGACACAAATCTTGACTGACACACCTGAGAAGTTGTTGTTGGAACAAGTCAAAAAGAAAAAGAAAAGAAGAAGGCTGGAGAACTTCTCAAGAAACAGGGTGCAAAAAAGTAGGGATATGGCTCATCTTACACCAGTCCTATGCTCAACTTACCCCATTAAGGGGGTAAGTTGTGCCACAAGACCACTTTTTTTTAGACATGCTTTATTATTTGAACAGTTATGTTTCACACCCATTCTGTTGTTTGGAGGGATGCACAACAACCTGAAATATATGCAGATATATTAGTTGGCAACAAAACTATGATTGCCTTGATGTAATGATCCTAAATATGAAAAATGGCTCATCTTACCCCAGTCTCCCCTACACAGGACAGGAGGCAATTATACCACACACGTGTCCTCCTTACTCATGGTGCAGCTGAAAAAACTAAAAAAGTGCTAATGTAGTGAGATAGACCCCTCATCTCTGACTTGGGTTTGCACCTTTTCACATCTCTCTGAAACTCTGAGTGGTACACTGCTCCTGAGGCTCTCAAGGAGACAAGTGGACACTATTTTATTACATTATTTTGAATCAAAACACAATAAGTCATAAGAGACTCTCTTATTCCTCTATTTTGTGTTAATGAATAACCTTGTGTTAAGTAAGCATTATTGAATTCAATGTTTGATAGTCAAAGACTGTTTAATTCAAACTGTTTAATTCAAGTTGGAAATCCAATGTTATTTCAAAATGATGGTCACTTCTTCATATGATGAATCAAATGGTGAAAGTGAATTAATATGTCAGACTGAACTCCTCAGTTTTGTTAGAAGTTAGAACACAGTTTTAATCAGTTGTTTTATGAAGCTGGCTCCAGTCTAATCTGTTCTCTCTCTTCATTCTAAACAACTTCTTAAAAACAATCCTCTCTTCCAAGTGACCTTCATGCACTAACTCTTCCACTGGTTTGTTTGGACCAATCGGGGAGGAACAGGTCACTGATCACAGATCCTTTCTTAAAGTTCTAAGCTGTTGCTGGAACTGACTGAGTTTGCTGAGGTCCTCAAGCCATGAGGTTCCCCAAAGAGCTGAATGAACGCCAGTCACACGCTAAGGACACGCCATTCAGTTAAAGACTTATAACATGCCAAGTTATAAGTCATCTTCAAGAGCTGGAAAGCTCTATCTGAATGAATTTTCCTCCAAGGAAAGCTTTTGTCTTGAAAAGCCAAACAGGAACTGAGGTCTTTACTTCGGTGAGGTGGAAGCCGTCTTGTGAGCGAGCCGTTGCAAAAATGGACGCCAGTCGCCTGTAAGCCGTAGCACGAACGGCACGTGAGGTTGGGACAAGTTTACCGAAGCAGAGACCAATAATCTTAGCACAGGTAAAACGTCGATGTCCATTCGACCGAGTCGAGCGGAAGCCGCCGGAGAGCTGCCATGTTTCTGGTTAAAACACGTCAAGATAATGCCTCTCCTCATCCTCCATCTTCTCTTCCTCCTCCATTTTCTTCCTTGAAACTTTCTTATTTAAAGCTGCACTATGTAACTTTGTAGTGCAGTCTGTAACTTTTCTAACAATATATTTTTAACATATTTCTTCACTCTGTCACTATCTACTGACAGACTGATGTTAGACAAAGTAATCTCTGAAAAAAACTATAGTCCCCTTGCTTCTCTATCAGCATTTATAAAAACACTAAAAACACAGAGTGACCCGCCGTTAACCAGCCAATAAAAACAGAGTTTGTAACCAGCCAATAAAAACAGAGCTTGAATTTGAATCAGCCAATAAAAACAGAGCTTGAATTTGAATTTCAGCAGGGCCAGGGGGAGCAGAGCCATATATGGCTCTGATGGGGAGGGATCAGAATGCTTTGCCTGTTGAAAATATTTCTAAGTTCTGGCTCTACAGAAAGTTACACATAGCACCTTTAAGTTAACTAAACCAGTTAACTAAACTTTAAGTTATTGTGCCAGCAGAGATATAAGTTAATAACACCCATAACTTGTGTTCTGTTGTTCCTATGTTACGGACGCGTACACTCATGCTGAAGTTAATTATAGGAAAAATGATCAACCAATCATGTACATAATGTGTGATGTAATTTATGATTATGTTAAATAAATGGTCCAGTCCTGCTGTACCAACATAAGTTTAACGTTTCCTGTGAATTACATCTGGTCAAGGCACAGAATTATTGATATTAATCTAAAAAGAGAGAACTCGTGAATATTGATGATAAGTTTGGGTCAGATAAAATCTACTCAAATCTTTCATCTGGAATATTTGTACAGTCAGCAAAACTGACTAGTATATATATCCCTACACTAAGCATGATGGGAAAGACAACACAGCCACTCCCCTTAACCAATAAGAGAGTGGATTTTGTTGTCTTTCCCATAATGCTTAGCGTGTTTTTTTTAGTTTTCCAGCTTTAGCAGTGAACCATGAGCTACTGTTGTTTTTAGTAATCTGTTTTCCAGCTATAACCCACTCTCTTATTGGTTAAGGGGAGTGCTGTGTTGTCTTTCCCATCATGCTTAGCGCTTTTTTAGTTTTTTCAGCTGCACCATGAGTAAGGAGGACATGTGTGTGGTATAATTGCCTCCTGTCCTGTGTGCTGTTAAAGTCAGTGGGTTCCCTATTGTAAGGCTTAAAAGTGTCTTCATTGGGTTTATTGCATACAATGTTAAAATGAATAGTTTGGGTGCAAAAGTTTCATTATACAGAGTCACATACCTGAACAGTATCGGATCGGAAAAGTATCGGTATCGATTGATACTGATTTAATAAGTATCGGATCGGAAGTGAGAAATGTGGATCGGTGCATCCCTGGCCTCATCACCATCAGTCAGAGTGAGGCTTCTCCCTGCTGTTCAACAAATATATTCAAAGGATGGATGTGTAAAACTTATTGAAATGTATATTTTAATCAACTGTAATGAATAAAAACCTCGTTTCAAGAAAAAAATGGAACAGGAGGAGGAAGAAGATGACATGAGAAATGTAACGGGTAAAAAAAAAACTTTCTGTAACTGCAGTAAAACAGCAAACTTTCTGTAAAAGTAATCATCTTGTGCATGTTTTATTCAGGACCTAAATAACTCACCATTAAACACAAAATATTTATTATTCTAACAACGGTTTCAGTAAAATCACACTTAACAAAGATTTGTTTTGATGCAATTTGTAAATCTCAGTAGCATCTGAACAGGTTGATCTGATGAAGTGTCCAGTGTTTGTAATTCATGTTTACAGATTTAAATTTGACACTGAACTGATATTAAAAAATGCTGTTCCCTTACGAAACAAAAATATATTGGAATATATTGTAAAATATATTCCAATATATTCCAATATATTATACAATATATTCCATTATATAGAAATGTTATGATATATTTTCAAATATACACAAAGACATGTACATAATATATGTGAATATATATTGTGTATATATGGATACAAAAAGACCCACATATCTGCATAGTTTTCCCACTGTAGCTGACTTTATTTTTTAAGTTAGCAGGTTTACAGAAACAAAACTCATTGATGAATTTTGCAATGTCCTTAAAGGTAAGGAACTAAAAACTTTTTTGACAAAGATAATTGAAAAAAATAAAATACAGAAAAAATGAATCATAGAACATTATAACTTCAATTTCAATACAAAATTTCATGAAGGGCATCAGTAAAGTTAACAGCCATAAATTGCTTTGAGATAGTGAAAAACAAAAAACAAAAAGAATGTTGCAAAATAGAAATGACGTAAATACCAATCACATTGGTGTAACTGCTACAAAATTGACATATATGCTGCCAATAATTGGGCAACTTACTATCTCATACTATGCTACTATGATTCTCTTTATGTACTGGTGAAGATCACTCAACGCCGCCCCACGAAGGCTTGAGGTACGGTAGTTTGGCTATCTAATTAATTCCACTAGGAATTCTTTGACCTCTTTGAGGCATTCAAACCACTAATATAGCATCAAAGTTTCAGTTTATCACAGCCAGGTGATCATGAAGTATGGAAAAAAATGAGACATTACATGAGAGAATGAAGAAATACAGTAAAAATAACTTTGTCAAACTTGGGAGAAAACTACACATTTTAAACCCTTCATCCCAATATATGTACACTGTCAGAAAAAAAGGTACAGTAGCGGTACATTTCTGTATATTCTAGTACATTTCTGTCCCCTGAGATACATCCTGGACTTTTGTACCATATAGAGCTAAAAATTGGAACTTATGGCACATATTTGTACTTTTTGAAGTACTTTTATGTTCCCAAGTAGTTAATGGTACTTACATGTACCCTGTATGGATGATTTTAGGGTACAATTTCAGAAGATGGACATTGAGGCAAGAAAAACTTTTATAAAATCAATGTAATTTGAAGGTAATATTCAAATGAAGTGGTTGAGTGACTTTGTCGAATTTAATTTATTTTTATTGTTATTATTATTTACTTTTCTTTATTTTATTTTATTTTTATTTATTTTGTTATTATTGTTCTTTTTTTTTCTTTCTTTTTTTTGTCTATTATCCAAATCCACACTCCAGTCCAGTTGGTGGCGGTAATGCGCTTAAAATGAGTTCGCCAACCGCCAATAAACTCAACAGAAGAAGAAGAAGGACTCTGCCCTACTGCGCATGTGCGGGCAAGTTCCACACAGCTCTGCCGCTCCTTTGAGACGAAGTGGTCTAGTACTGTAAGTAACAACTATTTTATATATTTGTAGACATTTCTCTATGTAAAAGATAGCTGTGCAGATGTAACATTACAGTTACAGCCGACCGTTATTGTAATTTTGGTAAAATTGAGGGTTTTTGAGTGTTGAGCGCTAATGAGTGTGCTAGGTTTTAGCGTTAGCATGCTAACTTTATCAGTTCACAGTTTATTACGGAAAGTTGCTTTAGGAGATATGTAGGTTGCTGAAAGCAACCTTTATTACACAAGTTTATGCCGAGTGAATCCTGTCTGTGATTTTTTTAATATCTTAAATGTGCTCCACTCCAGTTGTATCAATTCAGCTAAGTTGATTAGCTTAGCTTCATGTTGCACGTGCGTTAGCTAGTTCACGTTACGGTTACGGCCTGACTGAAAATGTAATGGACTCTGTCACTAGCTGGTTATTAGTAAAATGAGCAATATGTGACAATTATGTGTGGGGAAAATAGTGCAGCAGTTTAACAAATAAGTTGGAGCCACGTTGAAATCCTGAAGGAATAAAGAGCTGTGTAGCCAGCTCCCCCTATCACCAGACTATTAAAATAAAGTGACAATAACAAGTTATAAAAGTTATTAACTGCAGATAGAAAGGCAAACCCAACTCATTCTGCATTAGTTTTAACTCTAAATAACGTTAAACAGGAAAACTAATTATTCTGGCTGATAACATAAATTTCAAAGGGCTAGAATATTTCAAAGTACCATACTGTATTTCCTTGATCTTTGATGACATATGGTCATGGATAAGTGTGCTAAAAGTTTTTTTTATTTTTTACAGGTTTGTGTGGAGGTGCAAATACTGTGAGTTTCTAACAGAGAAAAGGGGTAACCTGTTAAAACATTACAGGTTAAAAACATGGAAGCTTCACCAGAAATATAACCTTTCCTTGCTTATATCAACAGTGTTTATGCTTGGTTGATGAAATGCAGAAGAGAACTCCAGATGGACAACTTGTGAAAGAGAAGATGGACCTGATGTTTGCATTGAGAAGAAAAGAGGTGGTGGAGTCAGAACCTGCAATATGTGAAATGGTGGAATGTTGGCCTGCTCGTTTTACAGAAGATCAAGTAAGTTCATGATTAAAATAATAAGTCCACAAAAAGGTTAAAAACAAAACAAATGGACTTTATTTGTAACTGAAGACATTTTGCTTCTCATCCTTTCTCAAGCTTTCTCAATTCAAAGAAACAATTGTGGGATTGAAGTTATAAAGCTGTGGTATTTTTAAGCTTGCATAATAATATTTTTTCATGTGTGTCTTTCCAATAGGAAGCTGCCATTATAGGACCCAAATATATTTGTTACCCATCCAGACTGTCAGCACAAACTGTCATTGTACCTTGTAGGATATGAGAGTTGCTGTCTACAGCTACCTCTATCTGTTAGGTAAGGGAAATTGTATTGTGAGCAGGTAATTATTGCAAAATTAACCCCAACAGCCTGATGCAGGACTCAGATTTCAGATTATCCTGAAGGGGTGTATTATGCAGTAATGCCCTGCTCACTGTGCACTATCCTGCTTATTAAAAGGTTACTTGCCAACTAAAATCCATAATTTGACACAAAATATGAAGTCTTTTCTATAACAATGGTGTGCTACACAGAAGTAACAGACGTTAGAATTCTGAAATTTACAAATCATAATTGAATAACAAAGCTATTGAATAATACAGTATAGATTGTTGTGGAAGCCATCAGAGCTTAAAGTGTCAACTTGGATTCACAGAGGTCACACAACCACAAACAAGCAAAGCAATAGACAAGCAACTCCTGTGTAGTGCACAGTACATTGACTTTTTGTCCCAAAAAAAGTTTGACTAGAAAAATCTAAATAAGTTAGGGGGCTATGCGTTTTGCTTCTGACCATGTCTGTATCTGTGCAATTTTTATTGGTGCCCTCACGCTGGTGCTTTCAGCTAAGGTTATTAGTTGTTGAGATGTGATACTGGAACATTCTCTGTATTTTGCAGGTATGCATGGAGTTCAACAGGATTGCTGACAAGAATCTCAAGCAGGAATTCGATGAGAGCATCGATCGACATAGTCCTCGTCTTGTCGAGATTTTTCAATCCAAGAGAGGGAAAGTTGGCCAAGTGTTGACACAGCTTTCCCAACAGACCAAGGTTGGTCCTATTGTTTTCTGTAGCTCAAGTGTGACTATTCATCTTAATGCTTCCCATAGATTATTGAAATGTTAGATTTAAATCAAAGGTTTTAAAAACAAGGCTGTGAGTTTCTGAACTTCACTAAAACTTTCAGAGAACTTCAGTGCAACCTGCTAGCTCTTCTCAATGTTGTAACAGTATGTTGATCAACCATGATGCATGTGTTCTTAAATTTTAGGGAATGCCTTCAAAAGTCCTTGATGTTGATGTTTATAAAGGTGTGAGAACTTCACATTGTATAATGCAATAATTTGTACTTGTTTGCTCACTTGTGTTTGTCATTTTACTGCCCAACAGACTGCAGAGCTTACTGATATTCGAACACTGGTGCTCAGAGGACTTCCTGTTATCCTTGGTGACATGAACCCCACAGACCTACAAACCAGCCTTTGTAAGTAATTTTATTATCTCAAAGATGACCTAAAGGAACAATGTAAGGCGCTGAAAATATACTAAAAATGTATACACTGAAATGAACATAGATTTTTCGAAGTGTCTAAAAGTACAAATTGCTGTGACCATGTCCACAAAAATACACTGCTTATTTTCTTACACTGATCCTCCTGCTGCTTCTCTAAACTGGGGAAAATTCTGCCCACCATCTACATGCTGACCACTTAGGCAACCCCACTTTGAAAAATCCAAACTATCCCTTTAATTTTCATTTACCCGTATGTCTTATGCTATGCTGTGTTGAGTTCACGTCATGAACTCTTATGCTTATGTTTTATGCTATGCTGTTTCATGAGGGAGTGGTGGAGCAGAGGTTAGAGTATATGGGCCAGTGATCAGAAAGTCACCAGTTTAACTCCCAGGACTAACGACGTCAAAATGTGGATGGAAAAGGTGAAACATCCACACCAGCCTCAACCTTCATTTGCCCCACTCTGGGCCCTTGAGCAAGGCTCTTAACCCCACCATTTGCTCCCTAAACAGGTCTCTTGAAAACAGTTTTTTGTGACTCAATGGGACTATCAGTAGAAATAACGGATAAATATAAATGTTGGGATTTGAGCCTGGACAGACAGATGTGGGAACCCTGGTGACAGTTCCTGTATTTGAAAAAAAAACAACAACCTGTGAGCATAGTTTTAAACAACTGAAAGAATACGGTATCGTTCCACACTAGCACATGATCATGTGTCCTTTTGTGGAGCTTAAACTAATACACAATTTACACAAGGAAACTAGGGCTGCATGTTATGATAAAACAGAAGATATGACAAATATTGTAATTCGTTTATGGAAATCATTATTTTTGATCAATTAATGATGGCTGCTTAACGATAATTGTCTCTGTTGTGCTCTTGTCATTTATTAAGGACTCAGATGATGATGACTCGTTCCGCAACATTGACATTAGGATTCTCCTCGTTGAACCTGAAGGTGCTGTGCCCTCATCCTCCTTGCATCTCAGTCCAGCCTCTCTGAAAATCATCATGGAGGGAGAAGTCGTGGTGGCCAACATTCAAGACCTGCCAAAAGCTTGTGCATTCTCTTTGGACTTGTGTATGCTATGCCTTTCAACTACCTCAGTTCTATGAAGTCCACATTCCAGTTCATCCAACAGGTGTCTCCATCCATCACCTGTGCGTCAACACCTTGTGCCTAACCCTGACATGTATCCACATCAATGACTGCTGCCAAAACAGGAAAACACACATGACCTGATGGACAAACCTGCTCTCATCAGGACCACACACCTGACCTGAACTCACATCTGGACTCCCATGTACCCATCATTCATGGTTGAATCATTGCTCAATGGCTAAGCAGTTCCATATGATCCATGTTTGAAAATGAGAACCGCCTAATAAGCCTGTCTACCTCCACTTCAATCAAAGTAAGGGAATTTTCTTTTCTATGCTGTTTTTGTGCTGCTTCTAGCTTTTTCAAGTTCCTGGACTGTACACTAAGGCACTGGTTTTTCAAGTAAATTTTCAAGTAAAGCGAAAGAAAATAAATGAAAATAACCTAAGAAAATAAATGATGAAACTGAGCAAATTTAGCAAAGTACTAGTTACTTGTTTACTATTTCATATTTACTAGTTGGGGCTGTTAAAATGCAAGCACAAGTGGAAAAATGTTTCAGTTGTTCCAAAAACAATATTTTTGTTTTGTTTTACTGTGACTGGATGTGAAAGACTGAAGTTAATGCAAAAAAAAAAAAAAGTTATAACATTTTGGTGTTTTGTCTTTTCTTTTGCTTATAAATCACATGTGCTTTTATGCCTTGCTTATGTTTACATGATCCTCTTTGTGTGTCATTGTTGGCAACCAGTGCACTTGTTAAAAAGTTTTTTTTGTGCAAATGAATAAAAGTAAAGTTCCATTTTAAATACTGTATCCTGTTATTTAATGTTAAAATGTTTAACTGTTCAAAAGCATGTGTGAAATCTCAATCCTTTGACATAGAGAATAATATATGTGAACATATATGTAAAGGTAAATATATATGAAAATATATCAAAAAATAATGTCAGACATATATATATATATATATATATATATATATATATTCTAAAATATATTGACAAATATACCAATGTAATATATAATGCAATATATTATTTGATATATTTTGGCATATATGTGTAGATATATATTCTAATATATTTTTGAATATATTAAAATATATTGACAAATATACCAATGTAATATATAATGCAATATATTATTTGATATATTTTGGCATATATGTGTAGATATATATTCTAATATATTTTTGAATATATTAAAAGCGGCAATTCCTTATATATTATTACATATATTACAATATATTGTGTTCATATATTTTTCAATATATATTTTAATATATATATATATTTTTCAATATATATATATATATATATTCTAAAATATATTGACAAATATACCAATGTAATATATAATGCAATATATTATTTGATATATTTTGGCATATATGTGTAGATATATATTCTAATATATTTTTGAATATATTAAAATATATTGACAAATATACCAATGTAATATATAATGCAATATATTATTTGATATATTTTGGCATATATGTGTAGATATATATTCTAATATATTTTTGAATATATTAAAAGCGGCAATTCCTTATATATTATTACATATATTACAATATATTGTGTTCATATATTTTTCAATATATATTTTAATATATATTTCATGCTGTAATTTCAATTTAATTTTAGTGTATTAATAATCCATATCAACTGATACAAACCGCAATAACCTTAATCTTGTCAAATACTTTCAAACAACCCCAAAATTACATAATTATGAAATGCAATATATTGTTGAAAAATATATTGTAAAATATATTTTTCTTGCATAAGGGGTGGTCTGCACTCTTTTACTCATTTCTTTATTTTTGTTGTGTTTGCAGATGTGCAGGAGAATGACCGACTGCATCTGGAAACTATGGTGCTCTTTGTCACTGGGAGAGAGGATCCTTTCCATCCACCCAAAGACATCAAGATAATAATCGATGGAGCACAGGTCCTGTATCAAGTGTCTTCTGTTGAACAGCTGTTGTCATGTTCTTTGAGCTCATATACTCAACCTAAAATATCCCAAAAATCTACTGTAACCTCTTGAATTCAGTCTAAAATGGAAGATTTTTAGGACAGTTTTTGTTTGGTCTAGTGGGGGAGTCAATAAGTTATTAATTAGTTTAATTAATTAGCTATTAACTAGTAACATTTTTCCCCCTGACCATTCTGAAAAAGAGACATTAGCTGATTTTGTTTGAGGAAGAATATCTCATTTTTCTTTCACCCCATTTAGGGATATATGTTGCAAAGTTGAGTGTTATTTGTAACTTAATGGAGTAAGTTGTTTGAGTTTCAGAGTATTTAGTTTGGTTCTCTTCAACAGGTTTGACAAGGACAAAATGTACCCATTCCAAAGTCTGTTAGCTAAACTGCTGACATATTTGGCTGTTGTTTTTTTCTTTTGTTACTTTTAGTACCACTAGATCGCATGTGTCAAACTCAAGGCCCGTGGGCCAAATCCGGCCTACCATAACCGTTTCTGTGGCTCTCTACACCCTAGAGGGCCACAGAGACAGAACTTCAAGATAACAGTTGTAAGCATGTTGCTCTCAGGTGGTGGGTCCCCATCTCTACACTCCCTGGTCTCTCTGTTAATTGTCTTATCTCCTCCATTTTGTTGTCCAGGTGTTTGTGATTGTCATGCTGTGTGTTCATGTACTGTATATAAGTCTGTGTCTCTGTGTTTGTCGTTGTCCTGGCATTGTCTCCTGAGTTCCTTGTGATTCCCTGAGTATGTAAGTTTGCTACCCTGTCAGTTATTTTATGTTCTTTATATTAAACATTATTATTTTACCTGCCGAGTCGTCGTGCTGCCTGCAGCCTTGGGTCTAAACCACAACAAAACGTGACAACAGTTGTGTCCTTCAAGATTACTATATCATTCAAATCAAATAGTTTTTATGTTTATGTTACCAAATTACTCAAACATGAAATATTTAATTTTTAGAAGTAGTCATTGAATGCAGAGAAAGTTATATTTTTCCAGTTTGTTCATAGGTTGTTTTATCAATACTTTATTATATATTAGTTTGTTAGGTGGGTGAATGATCTGATCATCTGACTGTTGATTGCATTAATCCACATTATTAGCAAAAATAGGGGGCCCCAAAACAAATTTCGCTTAGGGCCCCATGGAGGCTTGGACCGGCCCAGAGTGACATTTATTATATAAAATTATTAATATTTGATAATGTTTTGTAAGCAAATTGAAATAAATGTAGCCATCAGAGTCCAATACAATAACCAGGCGGCTAGCGCTAGCATGTAACTCCACAAACAAACAAAGAAAAAAACAAACTCACCACTTCCCACTTGCAGTCAGCTGAAGGCATTTTTCACAGAGCCATCTAAAATCTGAGAGGCATATCAGTCAGAAATGCAAATAGATATTATATAAAGGGCTTTCAATGATTTAAAACTTACCTGAGCAAGCCTGCTTGAGTCATTGCACGGCTTGGTAATCCCATACAAAAAAAAAAAAAGACCAGACCGGAAGTACATTGTTCTGTACGTTAGCTCACGTTGGATTGTCCAGGGTGTAGAAAAATGCACCTAGCATCCTCCCATTGTTTTGTAACGCCGTGGAATAACTGCACATGTGCCATTTATAACAAGAGTCTATGGATAAGACCAGAGAGCCCACAAACAGGAAATACGTCACAAATCAGAAAACGTTTTTTGAAACAAACAATATAACTCATCATTACTCGTAAACTATTTATCCTACACAACTAAAAACATATATGAATATATTTTGAAATATTTTTATTTTAATATTTCATTTTTATTAATTTTTTTAAAGTCTTCAATGTGAAATGGTCCAGAAGTTCTAGTGGGACTGCGCCCTAGCGCCCCCTATTGGCCGGCCGCCCCTGACTAAACGTCACTGGTGGTGTTATACTATTTCTTAACACTGTATTGATCTGGAGAATGAAAACAAAGCCCCTTGCAAGTAACTAGCTCTTATTAACATTGAAACATTTAAAGGTGCAGTCTGTAAGTTTCTGTAGAACGCAGGACAGAAACATTTTCAAGCATTCTGGTCTCTCCCCCTCAGAGCCATATATGGCTCTGCTCCCCCTTGCTCTCGCTGAAATTCAGCTCAGCCTCCTTAGTTCCGCCTCCACTGCATGTCCTGTCACAGCCACTGCCATATTCTGTGTTTATATGTTAATAAAACGTTCTAAAAAAATAAAATAAAAACATGGAGCGCTGGTCCAGCCCACCAGAACACCAGGAAATCTGCAGAGCCTCGCGCAGCCACGTTGAACCCAAATTTAATTCGCTAGTGACAAAGTCATTAATTTCCTCATTGTTTCAGTCATGGAGTCAGCGGAGGAGGAAGCGATCACTTGACTTTTGGCAAATAAAAAAAAGAAGAAAAGTCCAGATCAGGGATGAAGAAGGGGAATTTAATACATTTGTGTCACATACAAAACAGTTTTGCATCGCTTTGCAATCCTTTAAACGAGAACGTGCGCGACCGCTGGGGCTGGGACAGGCGGGGACGTGGGTTAGGGGCGTGAGAAGTGAGAAGCTCTGTTTTTATTGGCTGGTTAAAAACTCTGTTTTTATTGGCTGGTTAACGGCGGGTCACTGTGGGTTTTTAGAAATGTAAGTAGTAAGTAAGTAATGTTTATTTCTAGAGTGCTTATCACAGACATAAAATCACAAAGCGCTGTACAACAAAAATCAATGGCAAAAGTATACACAGAATAAAACAAGCATAAAATCTACAAATATCAATCAATGCAAAATACAATAAAATCATGACATAAAAGCCTGAGCAAATAAAAGTGTTTTCAGTTGTTTTTTAAAAACCTCAACAGAGTCAGCAAAACGAAGCTGCAGGGGCAGACTATTCCAAAGCCTGGGGGCCACTGACTGAAAGGCCCTGTCCCCTTTAGTTTTCATCCGCGTACGTGGAACATCCAAGAAGTTCTGGGTCTGTGATCGTAGGTCACGGGCAGCAGAGTATTTAGTCAAAAGCTGACAAAGGTATACAGGAGCCTGGCCATTTAAAGCTCTGTACGTGAGCACAAGGACTTTAAAACGGATTCTAAACTCAACTGGGAGCCAGTGAAGTGAATGCAGAACTGGAGTGATGTGGCAGTATTTACTGGATCTAGTGAGAAGTCTGGCAGCTGCGTTCTGTATCACTTGTAGGCGTGATACAGAAGACTTGTCCAGGCAGGTAAAAAGGGCATTGCAGTAGTCTAGACGTGATGACACAAAAGCGTGAATAATGTTTTCCAGTTCAATTCTGGACACCATAGGTCGTATTTTAGAAATATTTCTTAAATGAAAGAAACAAGAACGGGAAATAGTCTTAATGTGAGTCTCAAAACCTAGTGAAGATTCAAATGTGACTCCAAGATTTCTTACTTTTGCTTTGGCTGCTGGGCAGAAAGAGTTAATTTTCTGATTGATTTCAGAGTGAAGGTGACTGGGAGCAGAAATCAAAGTCTCTGTCTTACTGGTGTTTAAAACCAAAAAGTTACTGGCAAGCCAGTCACTTATACGGGACAAGCATTGGACAAGGATGGCTAACATGTCCAGCTGGTGTGGTTTAAATGAAATATACAACTGGATATCATCAGCATAAATGTGGTAGGAGATATCAGAAAAGGATTGAATAATGCTGGCAAGTGGGATAATATAGAAGGAAAACAAAAGCGGACCCAGAGCCGAAACCAGCTGATCACATGATCAAGGAGGACCATCAGCCTGACGATGGATCGTTAACACCCTGATGGTTGTTTGCTATTCACAGAGGGCTGAGTGATACTAGCAATAACAGCATTGTAAGTGGGGGACAGTTGAACCCGGAGGCCTCCACCTCTGTTTAATGATGGACGGTTTCTTTTCACAAAGATGGCCTCCTTTACTCCTCTCTCAAACCATTGTTCCTCTCTATCAAGGATGTGAACATCTTCATCCCTGAAAGAGTGACCTCTGACCTGGAGATGAGTGTAGACCGCAGAGTCCTGACCTGATGATGTTGATCTTCTGTGCTGGGCCATCCTTTTGGCCAGTGGCTGTTTAGTTTCCCCGATGTAAGACTGATCACAGCCCTCCTGACACTGAACAGCATACACAATATTACTCTGTTTGTGCCGGGGGACTGGATCTTTGGGATGAACCAGTCTTTGTCGTAATGTATTTTGGGGTTTAAAAGCCACTGGGACGTTGTGTTTAGAAAATAAACGTCTCAATGTCTCTGAAACTCCCGCAACATACGGAATGACCACTGGTCTGGGTCTGGGTTCCTTCTTTTCACCTGATGGCTGGCTGGAGTCCTGTTTGGGTTTCTTCTCTGCTTTCAGGAAGGCCCAGTTAGGATATCCACATTTCTCTAGAGCCTGTTTTGTGTGTGATTTCTCCTTCTGTCTGGCTGCTGAGTTAGTGGGGACGCTGTCTGCTCTGTGGTACAGAGTCCTGATGACTCCTAACTTGTGCTCCAGAGGGTGATGGGAGTCAAACTGTAAATACTGGTCTGTGTGTGTGGGTTTGCGGTACACCTCAGTTTGCAAATTTCCTCTATCAGAAACTGAGACCTCACAGTCCAAGAAAGCCAACCTGCCATTTTTTACATCTTCTCGTGTGAACTTGATATATTTATCCACAGAGTTGATGTGATCAGTGAAATGTTGGACTTCCTGAGATTTAATTTTAACCCAGGTGTCGTCAACATACCTGAACCAATGACTTGGTGGTCTCCCTGAAAAGGATGTCAAAGCTCTCTTTTCTACCTCCTCCATGTACAGGTTGGCAACAATAGGAGAAACTGGAGACCCCATAGCACACCCATGTTTCTGCCTATAATATTGCTCCCCATATGTGAAGTAGGTTGACTGCAGGCACAGTTTCAAGAGTTGACACAGTTGTTCTGTGGAAAGTGTGGTCCTGTTGCTCAGAGTGGTGTCTGATTTTAACCTTAAACAGACCACCTCTACTGCTTCATCAACAGGAATGCACGTAAAGAGTGATGTGACATCAAAAGAGACCATTGTTTCATCAGTCTCCATGATGACATCCCTCACCTTATCCACAAAGTCCATGGTGTTCTGTATGTGGTGTTCTGAGCTGCCAACTAAAGGGATGAGTACAGATGCCAGATATTTGGAAACATTGTAAGTGACCGAGTT
>JBBPBX010063564.1:4217-20495 GCA_038048925.1 Garcialebias charrua | reverse complement strand
AAACCTGCAGAGGGAGGGAGCACACCCACCCATCAATCAAGCTAAAATCAAGATGAATCATCATGGTGAATGAATGATGGGAGGACCTTTATCAGAGAGGTGAGATCTGAGCAGGACAGGAACAGACTTACGGTTGACAAAGAACTGCTCCTCCTGGGACAGGATGCTGACCAGGTGGGCGCCGTGGAGCCGACACTCCCTCTCAGCGGCGTCCCAGGTCCGACGGTGTGTGAAGTACTTGTAGCAATGAGACTGAAACTTGTGCCAGCCAAATCCACACACCTCTGTGTCTGCAGAGACAGAAAACACGGAAAGTAAGTGGAATTTTTTTTCTTTCTTTTATGACACTTGGTATTACTAATAATAATAATAATGTCATATTTTTGTCATCCGTGTATGTTTCCATACAAGACGAAATTTGACTCTGCATTTAACCCAATCACTACCAGGTGG
This sequence comes from Garcialebias charrua, assembly GCA_038048925.1. Classification (NCBI taxonomy): domain Eukaryota; kingdom Metazoa; phylum Chordata; class Actinopteri; order Cyprinodontiformes; family Rivulidae; genus Garcialebias; species Garcialebias charrua. Next base: position 20,042 of record JBBPBX010063564.1, on the reverse strand, counting down.
GGCAGTGGGCAGCTATAGAAAGCGCACTGGGGAGCAGTTGGGATGAGATGTGCTGCTCAAACACACCACAAGTTATGCCGTGACTGGGGTTCGAACCTGGGTCCTTCGGGTCCCAAGTCCAGTTCCCCTGCCACTACACCATCTTGGCCCCTAGGAATGCATGATATTATATTTTTGGCCAATATCCGATTTGTCGATATGTTAACACTTATTTGGCCGATAACCGATACCAATACAGATTTTTTTTTCCCCTAGACCTACTTACAGAGACTACATAGCTTTCTCTGCTGTGGAGTTAAAATACTACATTATTCTGCATGGTCTTTGTCAATTTGGCTTGCTACCAAATGCAGATGTCAAAAAGGGGGCTGAAAATGATGTAACACTTCAACTTGGATTGTTTAATGTCAAATTTATTCATGACATTTACTCTCTCCCAACACAATGACAACACTCGAACAGTGCAAATGTGTAAATTTTCACCAATCTACACTCAACAACGCATGTGATGTCATAACGTTGTGCTGCATGGTGCTGCAGGCATCCTTGCCACTGGGTTGTCATACAAAAACCACACCTTTTATATTGGTGAGTTATTTTATTGGAATGGCCAATGTCCGTTATTTAACTTTATGCTAATATCGGCCAATACCGATAATATGCCAATAATATTGTGCATCCCTACTTGGTATAAATGCTAACAAAATGCATTATTCCACTGAAGATGAAAAGTCCAGCTTGAGGGATTGCCAGTTTTATAACCTCGTCTCTCTTTTGCATGTTTGTGGAGTACTGAGACGCACGGCTTTAAGAAAACAATGTGACAACACATTTTGGCGTTGCTCAGTGGTTCAATGCATATCGTTGTCCAAAGATGGGGGTTCGGGATCCTAAAGTAGGTCATAACACACCAAGCATAAGGTCTAAAAACAATCTATTTAATCACATTACTTTCCAAAAGGTTGTCAAAAGCATATTGAGCTTTAACTTTGATTTTAAAAACAGTAGTTGTGAATGGATATAAATGAATATTACAGTTGATGATGTTCTTTGTTAAAAGGTTTAATATCAGTGTTTATATACAACCATCAAAGGTCTGGGTCAAGAATGTTTGCAACTGTTATTTTGTGGGTCAAACGCTAAGAACGTTGGTGACCCGTGCTCTAACATTCTCAACTAATGTCAGGCTAAAACAGACTAGCTGTGTCACAAGATTTTGTAGCATGTGTGCAGAAACTTTAAATCATTGCGTATAACTCATTTGCCTAAAACAGACTAGCTGTGTCACAAGATTTTGTAGCATGTGTGCAGAAACTTTAAATCATTGCGTATAACTCATTTGCCTTAATAATAGTTAAAAGCAATGCCTCAAATGTAACAGTCTACACAATTTTATGCTATGCTGTCCTAACTCTATGCCTGCATTTCCACAGTACTGTATTATGGCATGCTAAATGCTGCTATTGTTTGTTCTCTCTGGATTGGGGAGGAGGTCCTGCCCCAAGTGGAGGAGTTTAAGTATCTCAAAGTCTTGTTCACGAATGAGGGGAAAATGGAGCGTGAAATTGATAGGCGGAAAGATGCAGTGTCGGCAGTGAAGCGGGCGCTGTACCGGTCTGTCGTGGTGAAGAGAGAGGTGAGTCAAAAGGCGAAGCTTTCAATTTACCGTTCGATCTGCGTTCCTACCCTCATCTATGGTCATGAGCTTTGGGTTGTGACCGAAAGAATGAGATCACGGATACAGGCGGCCTAAATGAGTTTTCTCCACAGGGTGTCTGGACTCTCCGTTAGAGATAGGGTGAGAAGCTCGGTCATCCCGGAGGGACTCGGAGTAGAGCCGCTGCTTCTCCACAGCGAGAGGAGCCAGTTGAGGTGGCTCGGGCATCTGGTTAGGATGCCTCCTGGACGCCTCCCTGGTGAGGTGTTCCAGACACATCCCACTGGGAGGAGACCCAGAGGAAGACCCAGGACACGCTGGAGGGACTATGTTTCTTGGCTGGCCTGGGAATGCCTTGGGATTCCCCCGGAGGAGCTGGCCCAAATAACTGGGGAGAGAGAAGTCTGGGCCTCCCTATTTAGGCTGCTACCCCTGCGACCCGACCCTGGATAAGCAGAAGAAAATGGATGGATGTTTGTCCTTATCTGCATCTGAGTTGCGTAACTGTGGTGTATAATTCTTTGTGTTCTTGGCATATGTACTGAATGAAAACAATGTGATTAACATGAAGCTGCTTCTGCAAACATATTCCATTGTGGGAGTATATGTTGCATTGTACAAAAAATAAAGAAGTTATTTTTCTATACCAGTCGTATTCTATGTCCGGTCACATGATGTGTACCTATATAGGAGAAACGTTTTGTACGTATTCCTCCTCTCACAAATATTGACCTAGAAGAAACTGATGTGCAAGTTGCAGTTTTAGGTTTGGTTTAGAATATACTGGAAGATGAGGAGAACCAAAGATAGATTGCCTGACTGAGATATGCTGGAGTAGTTGAACGACAGAGTACTGTGGGGTGGGTGAGGTCATAGCTTGATGCTGACAGAAGACAGCAGATTGGCCATTACCACAGAACCATTGAAAAACTGCTGCAAAAATGATGCTGGTGAATGTCAAAGATATGCTGCAGCAGCGCCACACTCAAGAACAAAACTCCACATCAACAAAAAACAATGAGACGCTTATGTCACAGCAACTTAGTATACACCAACTATACACTATTGTATATTGTAGTTTTCTCAGTTTTCCACCTAATACAAAGAAAAATACCTTTAGGAATGGCACAGTGGTCCAGTAGTTAGAGCTGTTGCCTTACATTAAAAAGATTGGGGGGTTCAAAACCCAGTTGGGGCCTTTCTGTGTGGACTTTGCATGTTCTCTCTGTACAAGTATTGTTTTTCTCAAGGTACTCCGGTTTCCTCCCACAAACCAAAAACATGCATGTTAGATTATTTTATAACTACATTGCCAAAAACAATACAGAGGAGATATATGGATGCAGTTAGAGAGGATATGGAGGGAGTTGGGGGGAGGAGAAAGGATGCAGAAGACAGAGTGAGATGGAGGAGGATGACTCGCTGTGGAGAAACCTGAAATGAGAACAACTGAAAGAAAAAGAATAAATTGTAACTAGGTATGAGTGAATGGTTATTTGTCTCTACATAATCACATGGCCCATCACACACTCAGTCTCTGTGATGGAATGGTGATATGTCCGGGTGTTTCCGAGGTTTTTCATCTTGTTCAATGACTGGAGACAGGTAACACATAATGTGCAAAAATGCAAAAGAGTGTGAGAGTGCCCTTAAAATTATGTAAAATGTAATTTTCTTTTTTCGGCTTTTCCCTAGCCACTAGGGAGCAAAAGCCAGTGTATCTCTTGTGCTGGTCCCAAGCTCAGGTAAATGGTGAGGGTTGTGTCAGGAAGGGCATCCAACATAAATCACTTTTGCCAAAACCATAATGCAAATTCATCAGAGCGACAATTGTGTAAAATATATGGTGACAAAATACTGGTGTTTTCGCTCTTCTTTTTTCCTCATACATTGTATTTTTTTTTATTCCTGTCCCTCCATGTTTATACTGTGGTACAGATTCAAGGATCTTTGTTAGAGCTCAGCAATAAAGGCACCTGGGTGTTTACAGTACTGATGAAGTTCAAGTTCAAGTTGGTTTTATTATCATTCACATCACATGTGGTACATGAGGTGGAATGAAATTGTGTACACAGGGTCCCAGTTACATCCAACAATAGCAAAAATATAAATTGTAAAAAGAAAGAGTAATAAGATCTAAGTTGTAAACTAAGAAATATGCTAAACACTAAGTGCAAAACAATATGCCGAACAACAGCAGTGCGAACATCAGTGTATGGGAGTTGATGAGTATGAATTAATACAGCAGTATGAAATAATCAGCAGCAAGGATAATCAGCAGCACATATCACTAATCAAAGTAGCATTACAGTGATTTATTTTATGTTTTTTCACAGTGATAATCCTGATAAGGGATAGAAGCTGTTCCTCAGTCTAGTAGTTCTGCACTTCATGTAAAATTCATAACATTCATGGCTATGTGTTAAAATACATTATGGAAGATAATACAATGAAAATATTTATTAACATTTTCCACATTAACATGGCAACACATCCCACTATTGTTACTTTCCCAGGTCGGACGATCCTGCATGTCCAAAGTGGCACTAAGCGTTACGTTGCACTTTGGAACCAGATGCAGGAACTTCTTGATCAAGCCTCAAGCATGTGAGAACATGAGTGTGAGGCTGGTATAAAAGCTGAAATTGATGCAAATAACATTGGAACTTTTAATTTTTTTGGCTGGGGAATAAGAATCAGCCAGTCAACATGGAGCCATGCTGCTGCAACAATAATCTTCAGCAATTACGCAGTAGCTTTGATTTGTTTGTTTTTCATCAAACTCTGTTATTGTGGCTGGAGAGACACCGAGATCCAGCTGGGAAATAAAAACCCCTCACTGAGTACGTTTGGTAACTAACAGTTGGACTTCATTAACCCTAACAAATATCCTGTTGTGTGCAGGTCAAAAATACAATTTAGCTTCATATACAATGAACTGAAGACTCACAATCAACCCTCTGCTTTGTCAACCTCAGCAAACAATGGCTGTTTTGTAGCAGTGGCGTCAGCATAAACTGACTGCCCAAAAAAAAGCCATAAAAAATTGCTGTTGAGACTTCGGGGTATTAACTTCCATCAGCCCACATTGTCTTAATGACACTTAGCCACCTGGAGGGTCAGGTGTTCTCTGAAATCCTGCTTTCTCCCCCCTGGCCATGTGATAGCACAGCACAATATTGTTCTGATGTATGCTGGTGGGTCAACCTAAAACAGAACTACATCCAGGAGATGAAGTGGGAGGCAGCATTTAGAAGAACTGAGTCAATGCCACACAGCTGCAAAAGCTTTCTGGAAGAATAATAGAGCAATTATGTGTTTTTTTATGCTTTCCACTGGAAGAACGCAACAAGAGGACATTTGTGACTCCACTGCTCTGTCCAACAGTTTCTGCAAGTGTCACAAATGAATACTGCATGTTAAATAAGACATGATTTGCATGAGTTTCCACATATTTTTTATTTATGAGGGTACAATCTGCAAGCTGGGAATTTTGGGAATTCCTCATTCTATTTAAAAATCTTCTACTCACAAATAATTCTTGCAAACCAGTTCCCCTATTGGTTAGGAGTAACAACATTTAGGTTGCTCATTATTTTACATTTCTGCTAAATGCTTTGTATGGGGGGTGGGGGGGGGATTTTAGGGTTAGATTTGCCTTGATAAGTCAACTTTTTGCTTTCAAAATAATTTTAAGTGCAATTTAACTACTTTTTTTTCTTTGAAGTATCAACTAGGTGGACAAGTTATAGAAATGTGCTTTTGCAGTGTTCCGGGACATCCAGTGGTGTCTCAGCAAGAGTACCCTAAGGCTGCGTATCAGGAATCCTTGTTTGTTGGTTTTTAATCATAGTATACACCAAGTTCTTGTTATTGTTATGTAATGATTTAAATGGTGGTAAAGTTAGTCTGAGTCTGACATGTGTGACATTTCCTCAAGGTAAACCAGCTGTCAGGCAAAATCCCAGTTTGATTCATATCTGATGTTGCATTCATCATGTTCAGCTCCACATGCTTCAAATTTGAACTGAGAATGATCACTGGATGGGAAATTAAATGTCATAAACTACAGAATAGTTGTCCAATTTTTATTTTTTTTACTTTTAGGATCTTCCATTTTATAGTGTCCTATAGATTTATCATACAGTACTGTTAAAATGGTGTACCGTACATAAGTTGCACACTACATCAGTGGAAAAAGACCATAATGCTTTGCGACTTCAGAATTGATTACTGTATTTTCATAAAAAGCTGCTCTGAAAAAAAAATGCGGAGTTGCCATTAAATCAGTGTTAATTTTGCCCCAAAACGTCCTACCATTAGACTTTTTTAATTCATTGTGATCTGTGGTGAGAACAGGGAACAGGTGGAAGAGAACTTGGAGAGGTGGAGGTATGCATTTGAAAGAAGAGGAATGAAAGTCAGCCATAGTAAGACAGAGTACTTGGGGTCCACTGTCCATGAAAATGGGGAATGTGGTAAAGAGGTGAAAAAGAGAGTGCAGGCAGGATGGAGTGGATGGAGAAAAGTTTCAGGAGTGATTTGTGACAAAAAGGTGTCAGCAAAGGTCAAAGGAAAAGTTTACAAGACAGTGGTGAGACCAGCTATGTTGTATGGTCTGGAGACAGAGACATGGACAAAAAGACAGGAGAAAGAACTGGAAGTAGCAGAAATGAAGATGCTGAGGTTCTCCTTAGGAGTGACAAGGATGGATAAGATCAGGAATGAGATCATCAGAGGTACAGCACATGTTGAACAACTGGGAGATAAAGTTAGAGAGGCCAGACTGAGATGGTTTGGACATGTCCAGAGGAGGGACAGTGGGTATATTGGTAGAAGGATGTTAGAAATGCAGCTGCCAGGAAAAAGACAAAGAGGAAGGCCAAAGAGGAGATATGGATGCAGTTAGAGAGGACATGGAGGTAGTTGGAGTGAGGACAGAGGACAGAGTGAGATGGAGGATGACGACTCGCTGTGGTAACCCCTCTGAGGAGGGAAAAGCCAAAAGAAGAAGTTTCAACTTTTTTTTAATACCTATAGTTTTGCTTTTAAAACAAGGAAGTCTAACTTCTAAAAACTGGTCTGTTATTCTGGAAAAGTTAAAAATTTGGAGTCCCAGAGGACCTCTGGAACCTGGATCAACAACTGAGTAATGACAGAAATATTGGATGAGAAGCTGGAACTAATCTGCAGAGGAGCCGACGCCCAGAGCTAGAGAGTTTTCACCGATATATATTACATAGTGAGTGCAAACACTGCTAATACACCTCTGGAGATCTTTTTGTTTGTTTGTTTATCCTGCTATTTACTGCTACTTGTTGGTCACCAGTTTATTCTGAGAAAATGTGGGTAAAGAAACATGAACTGTCAGATTGCAGAGTTCTTTTTGAGCTGCCATGAAATCCTTTCAGTCTTAAAACACTACGTCACTAACATCAGTGGATCCAAATATGGAGCCAAAGACTACTGTCTCTACACAGATGTCAAAATTTATAGTGCATGAACAACACCATAACACACTGGCCTAAACATTTAAATCTTTGTAATTAAAACCATTCAGCACAATACCTTTACAAGAACTTGCACAAGTGAGTTTTGGTCCTTAATTTAATCTTATCCAATACAACAACACTCTTTCATTAACTAAACTATAGACAATTGTGAAGTCAAAACCAACTTTAAGCACAGATGAAATGGGTTGTTGGCTCACTGTGTGCATCTTTATGTGTAATTTTTTTTAATATATATTGTTATTTAGCATTCTGTGACATATGACTACAAAAATGGCATGGCTTATAAACTGGAATTACAAATTGTTTTATTGTAATATAATTAAATGGCAAACATAGGTGATTGAAACGTGTCAGAATTGGAAAGAACTCCCATGTCTCCTTCAAAAAAAAGTTGATCCAGCTTCAGTGTTGCTGTATAATTTGCACCTGTGTAGCACATATTTTGGGACTGTTGGCATTATGTCTATTCATATCCCTTTCCTGTCTTCTTATCCCCAACCTGATCCTCGCCGCTGTTTGAGTGAATTGCTGTCCTTCCTTTCCTATTTTTAGAAGGGCGTTTACCTCTGCTCTGTCACCTGCCACCCTATGTTCAGGGTTGTACTGAATCAAAGTAAAGTCTCAGTGCAATCAGCTTTATCTTAAAAAATAAAATAATAATAATAATAACTTTTTTTTTTCAGAATAACAATCTACTGTACTGACACTCAAAATCAGATTGTAGTCATTTGAATTTGATCGCAGTTGAAAAATGTTTTATATCTTGAAGAAAGCATGGAAACTACTGTATTTTGCATTTCATAAAAATCGTAGATAAGATCGTACTGTTATTAAAATATGAAAACAAGACTAGTTCAACAATCAAGGTGTGAGTACTTAGAAGGTGCTTTTTATAAGACTGAGTTTGTTGCAACTCCATGACGGAAGAAGCCTTTTGGGTAAAATATTAAATGTTTCAACAAAGAAGAACCCATCCAGAGATTTCTTCATTATTTCAAGTTAAGAGAAAGTGTATACCTGATGAAGTCAATCAAAAAAAATTGTTGTTTAGATCCTGCAAAAAAAAAGATGCACAATACTCTAAAAAAGGAACTAAAGTATGAATATTCATCTCCAATTCATATTTTGACACTATCCAAAGTATTGCCTGGTGATGAAAAGGGGAAAATATTGTGATTGTTGGGGTCTGCGTGCATGTGTGTTTAAATGTTTGTTTTGTCTTTGTTGTAACTTCTAAACAACTGGGTCAATTTAATAAAACATAAAACATCTTCAACTACCGGTAATTAATATTTGGGGTCATGCAGCTAATTGACCTTAGCTAACATAAAACTGTTAGTAAATCTTTCAATTTGATAAATACTCATATGCTGCTTTGCCACTCTTTGCAAATGTCAATGCTAGAACCTTCAGTTTATTTTATAGATATACTTTTTATACTTTTTTATACTACTATGCAAAAACTCAGGACAGTATTACACTTTTATTATTTCATTTTATGCTTATGTTCATTAAATGTTTAGTGTTTTAGTGTTGGTGTAAATTTTCATACTTTTATACTACTATGCAAAAACTCAGGACAGTGTTACACTTTTACTATTTTATGCTTATGTTTATTAAATGTTTCAGTGTTTTAGTGTTTAAATGGTTACTGTTGCACCGAGGGACTGAGAGAAACACAATTTCAATCCTGTGTATGTCCTGTACATATTGCAGTTCTGACAATAAAGTTGACTTTGACTTTGACTACTGACCTAATATTTGGTGTGGTAGAAGTTGAGAGTCATCCCCAACACAAGCGTTGAGTGCTAAAAGGTCACAAGGTTTTGTAACATTCAGCTTTTATTTATACAGGTTAATCCCATTGAGCCTTGGAGGCTTTTAACTATTGTCTATCTGTCCAAATATTTTGGTATTTGTGAAAAAAGAACATGCCTTGTGATTGTGCACATCTTATATTAAGTATTGACCTAACAGGTTGAACGTTTGTCTTTTTTAGAGATAAGATGATTTTAATTTAAAACTCTTGTGTGAAAGGTGGCAGGCAAGATAATTATCTTACTTGATTAGTGCAACGATGCTATCTGGGGCATTGATTAGACATTCTGTCTTGAGTTTAGAAACCACTCAGTGTCTGACATATTCAAGTAGATATCACTGTTTTAAAAAGTCAGAAACTTTTAAGATGCAAAAGTTAAAATGGCCTTAGAGAGTGTCATCTGCATAACTGAAAAATCCCCAATAGATCATGTAGCCTATTTTTAATTGATGGCTATACTTTTTGCTGGTAAAAATAACACAAAAAAAATGAAATAAATGTCATGCAATACTATTATTACCTTTTTTAATGGACATTTTTAAAGATGGTGAAGATTATGAAAAATAAAAATAAAAAAGAAGTAAAATAAACTGAAAGCCCACTATCCTAAAAAATATTTACAGATCCAGATTTGAGCAACAAAGACTTTTGTAATTCTGGCTCCTGACCTTGTTCACAGAGCTGTCCTGTGTAACTGGGCAGACAGAGGCAGGTGAAGGAGTTGACCCCATCTTGACAAGTGGCTCCATTGAGACACGGATTAGAGTGGCATTTATCAACATCTGCGGACACACCACATGCCATTATTATTACACCCCATCAGTCTGTCAGCACAGGGGTCAGGAGGTTTGCTGTGTGTCTGTGTACCTGTTTCACAGTGTTGTCCAGAAATTCCAGGTGCACAAACGCAGATGCTTTGGGATCCATTTTTGTAGCAGGACCCTCCATTCTGACACACATTGACTGAGCAAGGAAGGAGGTCTGCACATAAAATGAAGATGAAAACATAGCAGTGTTGTACTGCGCATTAGCTTTTCTGGTTTAAACATGCTGCAACATTAACTTAGCTCAACATAAAAATTTATATTTTTGTTCTCAAACCCATATCAGTCAAGTTATTGTACCTCTGACATCCACAGAGTTGGCCTCCATGGAAGAAACTACATCAGTGCCATCCTCTGGCTGCTCTGTAGTCCCAATCTCAACTGGGGACTCTGGCAGTGACTCCAACAAACCAGGCTTGTTTAGTCTGTCATAGTCCACAAATGCCTCCTCTTGTAAAGCAGAGGCAGAAGGATCAGGGCTCAGAGCCCACTGGGGAACAGACTGGGAGTTCTGGTCAAACGTATAAAAGAGTGAAGAACTTGAAGGAGTCGTCAGATCCACACTGTGTGTAGAGATTATGCTGGGCAGTTTGGATTGAGTGGCAGAACTTGTGTGAGAAAACTCAGAGTGATAGTCAGAAATTGGGCTGGACAGCTTGGCAGCAACATCTGAAAGTTTCTTCTGATCTGTGCCAGTAATGGAGTGTTGTGTGAAAGGCTCAAGTTTGCTGATTTCTGGTGTTGAGTCCTGTATTTTTGATGTGATTTGGCCTTTAAGAGTTGGTAAAACAGTGCTACTGATCTCTACAGGCAGGTCAACCCAGCCACCTTGTACCCCAGAGTCTTCCTCCTCTTTGATTAGCTGCTCTGCACTTGAGCCTGTCTCTTCAACTATATCTGCAGTATGTCCCACTACAGCCTCCCCAGTGATTTTAGTACCTGCTGCATATGGAGGCCTGTGGGTGTAAGCAAGGGAGTGGTGGGGTAGCAATGTGGTGGTTATTTTGGCTTTATCTGGCTGGTAAACATCTTGTCCTGAAGCCTCAACATCTCCAGAAGCAGACCCTTCCACATCTCCCATCTGTCCCTGTGTGGTAGTATCCTGAAGTGATACGACTGGAATAAAAGTGGAAGGCTCAGTCCCTCCAACTTCTGTCTCATCAGTCATCACGCCTGACAGACTGGCAGATGGGGTTGGAAGAGCACCATCGGCAGAACCCTCCCATGGAGTGCTAGCCTTCATGTCCTCATATATGGAGGTGTCACCAGGAAGGACGGCATCTGATAGCGTGGTAGATATTAATGAGAACATGGGTACATATGTGGCGGCAGCTGTTGCATCATCTTGTACTTGAGTTTTGAATTCTCGCAAGTCTGTTGGGACATCATCACTGGTCTCTTTTTGTATATCCTCAGTGCTTGGGTCCCCTTCTTTCCACGGAACTTCCTCGCCCAGAAACTGGACAGGTGTAGCTGTTTCAAGCTGATCCCTTAGAGCCTCCTCTGGAAAGTCTGGCTCCAACGATATCTGTACGGTTTAAATCACAAAAAACAAGTACAGAAAGCAGAATGAGTGACTTTTACTTTAAGACCAGCTTATTCACAAGACTGGGTCTTGCTTTTGTAAGTACAGTAATTTTCATTCATTTCACCAACCCCATTTAATTAATTAATAATTATTATTAGTTTTCTTGATGACTCAAAGGTTTCTAAATGCTGTTGGATCAAATTAAAATATTACATGTATTAACAATTATTTTACTAGTTTTTATCAACAACTATTTTGAGCTAGTGATCAATAACATTGTTTGGCTAGTATGACAAAATGGTTTTCTAGTTCATGTGGATACTCAGGAGGTAAACTTAGGCATAACACTATTAAGAACTAGAAGGAAACGGTGTTATGGAAGGAGTCCAAGTCCTCAATCCTTTCCTGCGCCCAACCAACTTGGCAAAGAGCAGGTTTGTAAAATGAAAAGCCAGACAACTGGCTATGTGGATTATTAGTTGAAACATTTGCATTGACACATAAAATGTAAGTTTATTAACAAGTAATACGGACAAGCAACAGTTTTTCTTTTAAAGGGGACCACAGATGCAAAATTCACTTTTTAATGTTTTTTTTTTACTCAACTTTGGTTATGTACTTCATAAAAAAACAGTCCTAGGGCCAAAAAAATGCACCCAGTGGTATATTTATTCTAAGTACAGTATATGTATTTTACTGTGATAAGATACGTTTCGTTTTCAAATCCTGCGGCTTGTGAAGTCACTTCACACACTTGCCCCCTTCCGGATGACTGTGCGTACATATTCACGCTGTACTGGTGCAAACTTGTGCAATGTTAATAAAAGTACTCTGACTCTGACAAGCCGCAGCCACAACCCACCCCAAACCTGAGTCCGACTCCAGCCCCTCACCTAGCAACCCCTGGTTAGGCTCAACCCACTTCAGTATAAAAGACGTGACGGTTGTTTTTCCTGATTTCATCTCATCTTTTGTTTAAATGTTCTTAATTTCATGTGTACAGCACTTTGTTGCAGCTGTGGTTGTTTTAAATGGCTTTATAAATAAAGTATAATTGTTATTTTTACGTTTTAGTTCAATTTTTAGCGTATTAGCGATCGCTCCCAACGAGCAGCCGGCAGACGGAAAACGAGCAGACCGCCGGCGAAGAGACCATCTGCGGGCGGGAGCTGGCTGGGAGCTGATAGCTTTTGAGGAGCGTGGGGTCCGGTCAGAGGTTGCCTCATACGGATAAATTAACTGGAAACACTCAGTGAACTTTGTGTATGTCTGGACTGGAGCAGAGATCGCTCCCAAAAGCGCTGCATGCAACGAGCGGACCTAAAAGGGCGGAGGAGGAACGAGCTATTTTTAGCCTCGGATTCGGGCTAAAAGGAGCAGCTCATGGCGGCGCGCGCAGACGGCTTTCGGTAAGTTATCTTAAGCTAGCACTAACAGTAAGTCAAATGAGTAATAAAAAAGAGCTAATTTTAAAACAACAACAGATTAGAGATACTGGCTCTTACAGAGGGCGGAGTAAATGTAAACAGATCTTTGAAGGGCGTGGCCATGAGAGCTCATTATCATAAACCAGTCGTTCAAAACGAAAGTTAAAAATGGCAGAATTAAAAAGGGTATAATTGATTATCTAAGAATTATTTTGTGTATTAAATTGAATGAACATTGTCTGGATAGCCCACAGACGTACCACAAAATTTTTAAAAACCTATCTGTGGTCCCCTTTAAAACTTGTTTTGGAACTTCTTAAATGAACATGTGGCCTGGAATTAAAAACAGTGTGTGGTTTAATAATCCTCTGTACTGTACCTCATGGTTTCCGTTGACAAAGCTGATTGTTGTAGGCATGGCGATAACAGACGACTGAAGGGGCTCAGACACTCCACTCCCCAGGTCAACTTCACTACTCACCTGCGTGAAGTCACTGATGCGGAAAAACAAAGATTCAGAGCCGTTCCCAGGCTCATTCAGCATTTTCAGGACTTGGTCCACTGGAAACAGATTAGGCACACAATAAAAATAAAAACAAGGCAAATCCACTACAATAAAAAAAGGAATACTGGTATGACCACTAAAAAAAATGAACTTGTTTCGGGATATATTTTTGACCTATTGTTCATGTAAAAACAAAGTAAAACACTAATGTAACGGTTGTTACTGATGTTCTGTCTGCTGATCTTCACGCCCTGACCGCTGTCAATAGTTCATCTGCAGATGACTTTGTGGATTACTACAACCAATCTTTCCGGAAGCTCCTGGACCTACACGCCCCCTTGAAGTCAAGACTGGTGTCTTTCTCCTGTTCAGCCCCCTGGTACACTGGTGAGCTGCGCAGGATGAAGGCAACTGGCCGTGCTATTGAGAGACGTGTAAAATCATCTGGTCTCTCTGTGCATAAGCAGGCATATAAAGAACATCAGAAAGCGTACGCCTATTCTCTTAAAGAAGCACGCTCCAAATATTATTCTAACATCATCAACACCTGCCCTGGAAACTCTAAACAGCTCTTCTCCACAATAACTCGTCTGCTTAATCCCATTAAACAAACTCCTGAGGACTCTGCTCAAAAATGCGACCTGTTCCTTTCGTCATTTAAAAACAAAGTTGACACTATCAGATCTCAGCTCCACAACCTCCCTGTTCTCAGTGTGCCATCTACCCGTCTGCATTCTGGGACCCTGAGCAGCTTTGATGAAGTTGTTCAGAGTGAGGTGGAGTCCATCATCAAGAAAATGAAGCCTTCATCCTGCGCCCTGGATCCTTTCCCCTCGTCTCTCATAAAAACCAATCACTCTGCAATAAGCCCATTAATCACTCAAATAATAAATCAGTCTCTACAATCTGGTCATGTTCCACTGCCTCTAAAAACTGCCATCATTAGGCCTCTTCTGAAAAAATCTAATTTGGATCCCGACATTTTTTCTAATTACCGCCCAATTTCACACCTCCCTTTTCTGTCTAAAGTGCTGGAAAAAGCAGTTGCTGCTCAGCTGCAGGATCACTTACAACAACACTCCCTGTATGAGAAGTTCCAGTCTGGATTCAGGGCAGCTCACAGTACTGAGACTGCACTGCTGAGAGTTACTAATGATGTCCTCTTGGCTGCTGACACTGGCTCTCCCTCCATCCTTGTCCTCCTTGACCTCACTGCAGCCTTCGACACTGTGGACCATAGTATCCTCCTCCACCGTCTTCATGTGGAGGTCGGTCTCTGTGACACCGTCCTGGACTGGTTCAAATCTTTCCTCTCCAATAGGCTGGAATGTGTTAGTCTTGGCAACGCCACGTCCCAGACAGTCTGTGTCTCCTGTGGTGTCCCTCAGGGGTCGGTTCTGGGGCCCCTGCTGTTTTCCCTTTACATGCTGCCTTTAGGTCAAATTATTAATCAGTTCAACATTTCTTTTCACTGTTATGCCGACGATACACAGCTTTACATCAGGACTGGAGCATCCTCATCTTCCGCCTTGTCATCTCCATCTTCACTCACTGCCCTCTCTGCCTGCCTGGAGGACATAAGGGCATGGATGAATCAGAACTTTCTTCAATTAAACTGCTCCAAGACTGAGGCCATACTGATTGGCACCCCTCACCAGGTACAAACATCTACCTTATAACAACAATTTCCTTTTCTGGACAAGACATCCCCCTCTCCACCTCTGTTACTAATCTTGGAATAAAAATGGACTCCAATCTTACATTTGAAAATCACATTAAGCTTCTGTTTAAAACTTGCTTCTTCCATCTTCGAAACATCTCCAGACTTCGCCCATCCCTAACTTTTTCCGATGCTGAGAAGCTCGTCCATGCTTTTGTCTCCTCCAGGCTCGACTACTGCAACTCCCTGTTTATTGGAATCCCTGGCAAAAACCTTCAGAAACTTCAATATATTCAAAACAGTGCAGCAAGGATCTTGTTGAGAGTTCGTAAATTTGAACATATTACGCCCATTCTCCATAACCTTCATTGGCTTCCTGTCACCTACAGAATTCAGTACAAAACTGCTCTCATTACACATCAATGCTTACACGGAACTTCACCAGATTATCTAAAGGACATTCTTATTCCATACTCATCCACCCGATGTCTGCGGTCACAGAACAGTAATCTCCTTCACATTCCGAGAACCAAATTAAGGACCATGGGAGACCGGGCTTTCAGTGTGGCTGCCCCCGCCTGTGGAACTCTCTTCCTGACTGCCTGAGAGCCCCACAGTCACTGGTTGACTTTAAGAGCGGCTTGAAGACCTTTCTTTTCAACCGAGCATACTCTACCTCCTCATGATTCTACTTTTGATCTTAGTTGATACTGTTATTAATTTTACTTGTTTTATTACTTGTTTTATTGACATTTAATTCTGTTGCACTTTGTAGCACTTTGAGATTTTCATTAATGAAAAGTGCGTTATAAATTAAATTCATTATTATTATTATTATTATTGTTATTTCAGAATATTCTCAAACATTTTCTCTTTCATGACAGGTCAGGAT
>JBBPBX010063563.1:0-20495 GCA_038048925.1 Garcialebias charrua | reverse complement strand
TTGCAACGTGGCTCATGGCGCTTCAAAGTTTTAACCTAGACATACGTTATGGTCAAAACAAGAAGTCTCATCTGGGGACGGACTTGGCAATCTGCCAGAAGTGTACACAAGATGTACCAGCCACCCAGCCGCCGGTTGAGGTAAAAACCCCAGTAACTGAAGACCCGAATCACCACTTCTTTGATGACAATATCTGCAAAGATATGACAACATTGTACGTGGATGGATCTTCATTCCTCCGCGACAAAATCTGTAAGGCAGGTGTTGGAGGAGTTCTCCTCCAAGACCAAGAACAGATAACTTTCAGCTACAAATTAGGCTCTCAGACTTCTCAGTACGCTGAGATTGCAGGAATCCTAATAGCTCTCCAGATGGTAGTAGAACGCTCCATCAAGACGCTAGTCATCTGCACTGACTCTAACTATGCTCGTTTAAGTTTCGCTTGTCACCTCGCTGTGTGGAAACTGAATGGTTTCCTAACAAGCGACAGGAAAGTGGTCAAACACAAAGAGCTTTTCATAGCGTGTGATCACTTGGTGACATCACACGACTTACAGATCTACTGGAAGAAAGTTCCAGGGCATTCTAGAGTCCCAGGCGATGACAAGCACTACAATGACATTGCAGATTCCTTAGCCAAGGAAGGAGCCGACGAAGGTCCTCTATGGTCCTTCGACCCCTCCTGGTTAATCGAGACTCTGCCAGCACAACCTTCAGTCAGGGTTATGGCAGTCACACGTGCACAGGCCGCAACCAGACCTGCTGACAACGCAGTCTCTGTACGACCCGCACTGACTGACCCAGACATCATCCAACTACAGAAGTCGGATCCTGCTATCAACTCCATGATACTGTACCTAACTGATCCGAACAAAAATAGCCCGTCTAAAGACAACCTGGATTCCGATCCTGACCTTAAAGTCCTTTATCAGCTGCGCAAACAGCTAAAACTAATCAAAGGCATCCTAACTTTCGCTCATGGACCAACGTCCTCACCTGTGTTCGTGGTTCCCCATGACCAAAGGGGGGTGATGTTAGTTCATGCCCATGATCTCCCGTCCGCAGGACACAAAGGAGATAAAGCCACGCTGACGGCATTAAAACAAATTGCCTATTGGCCTGGAATGAAAAAGGATGTCAAGGACTACATTGAAGGGTGCGTGGTCTGTGGCCAGTTTCAGCCAACCAGACCACTTCACAGAGCACCACTGCAAAGCAGAGGCATTGCATTCCCATGGTCTGACCTCCAGATCGACTGGGTTGGACCACTCACTAAGAGCTCTAGAGGAAATAAATATTTTCTCACGGTAACTTGTGCATTTACCAAATGGGTAGAATGCCTACCAGCTCCTAACGACACAGCACAAACAACTGCTATGTTGTTAATGAATCATATATTTTCAAGGTTTGGACTTCCCCTTCGGGTGAACTCAGACCAAGGTACACACTTCACAGGTGAAGTGATGAAAGAACTGTGGAAGACGCTAGGCGTCAAGGCTAACTTTCATGTCGGCTACCACCCACAGGCTTCAGGCCAAGTAGAGAGAGCAAACAGAACTGTGGTGAGTATTTTGAAGAAATACGTGGCTGCAAACCACAAGGACTGGGATGTGAAACTCCCTCTGGTCCTCATGGCCATAAGAGCCACTCCACACACATCAACTGGCATCTCTCCCTTCGAGATGATGACCGGTCGACAAATGACTCTCCCTCTACACCTGTTGTACCAACCAGGCGACGCCGCCATGGCGACAGCCTACACTACACAACAATACATGAAAGATTTGAATGTACACCTCAGAAACACTTTTGCTTTCGCCCAGAAAAACCTGGAAAAATCCGCTGAAGGACGCAAGGCGTACTACGACCAGAAGGCCTCTCATAATGAACTCCAAGTGGGAGACAGAGTCTGGTACTATACGTTCGCTCCAGCAACCGGGAAAGGAGGGTCCGAGACCGGAACTCTCGCCCGCAAACTAATGCCCAGGTGGACTGGACCTCATCTGATAACAGACAAAGTGTCCTCAGTCGTCTACGAAATCAAAATCAGCAAAGGCCGCAAAGAGCCAATTGCTAAATGGGTACATCGAAATCAGATCAAACCTTACAAGGCGTTCAATGACTCCACAAAAGACAAAGATCTCACAAACTCACCGACTTCATGGGATAATAAGGTCGTCCAAACACAAGTTAGTAAATAAACTAATCAGGTTTAAACTACCATATTTCCCACCCTATAAGTCGCATTGTCCAATTTGAACTTAGAAACGCTAAGCCTAAAACCCACAACAAAAAACTAACCTTAACAACCGTTTAAATCCACGAGATTTAATTTGACCTCGGTCATAAAGTTGAGACCTGTTTTTCTTGTGTGTTGCACTTTGGAATCTGACGACAAGAGTGTGTCGAAGCAGTGAAACGTTGTTTCCTTGTTGTTTAGTCATTACTGTTGTCATTAGTTGAGATATTGTTTGGTTCTGAACACTCCCAGCCAAAAAGGTTTTGTATTAACATTGGTTAATGAATGATATGGATTTAACTATGCCAACATGCAGTTCGTTTTGTTAAATCTCAATCGTCGAAGAGTCAATGTAGTTTAAAGCTACTCAAGGTACCATAAACTACACTGGTCTCACAATTTCTAAATTGAACCGATTCGATCGTTTCTATTCTAGATTATCTATTCATTTTGATGAGTCTCGCCATAGACTTCAAAATTTACTAGGAATACCAAATCTTGCGTCGTTCGTCTAAAAGACAACAGACATTTAGATCAAACTATATTTCATTTTTATTTTAGTTTAACCTAAACTAAGTAATGAATGGAGGAATAGTTTGGAATTAGAGGCCTTCGTTACAGAAGCCCTCCAAAATTTTATAGGTACAAATCCCTATATCTAATTTTACAGAATTGATCCACCCCTTAATTGGTAATTGTAGCTGATCTAAACCATGATAGCTTACATACCAGGTGCATATAGGTAAGGCTTAATGTAAAATCCCAATCATAAGCCCACCTAAAAAACCACATAATTGCATGACACATAGAACCAGAGTGGCACTGACTGGAAACCAACCAGCCAACAACCTTCGATGTGGGGACCTGCAGCTCCAACGCTTGGTCTTCAACCTTCGTCCAAGGGTCGCCTCCTCTGCGTCAATCGAGGGATTCCCTCTACATGCTGATTATGAAAACAATTGTTGCTGATCAATCAACAAAACTAATCGTTGTGGAATTACCGCTGTGGATTATAAGACTTTGCTTTCCAAGGGATCACAGACTTTGTTTTCCAAGAGTTAACAGACTTTGTTTTCCAAAGGATTAAAAGCTTTTCGCAATGGGATTACCTCCGAACAGTATGGAATTTCCAAAAACTTTATGGGATTATAATTTTTGATTTTTCTTTTCCACTTACTGGATTGCTTCAAGATCAAAGACAGTTCAAGGTTTCCTTTCGTGTTGGACCCCATCCCCAAGGACTGGCGATGGCTTCCAAAAGGGGGGAGATGTAGTGGACCTACCCAGGGTCAAACTAAGGTTTTTGAACTGTCCAGTGATGACCTTTACTGACCTCTCAGTAAAGCAAGACATTTACCACAAAATCATTCCATTAGTTGTAATCTGAGAATATAGTCATCAAAAGAGACTATTTCTATCTTTGATTTTATTCTAATGTGATCAAAAGAATAACTTTTGTCATTTTCATGATATATGTTATATGCTGTTATTCTTTAAATGTGAAACATCAATGTGTCATTTCTGCAAGTGAAAAGGTGTCAAAGTTCAGCTAATATGTCAAACTGTGCTTTTCAGATTTGTTTTAGAAGTGTTAAGACGCTAATCCAAGTGTTTTTCCTCTTGGAGTCTATGAGTCTGTCTTTTCCTAAACATTTCTCTCTGCTGCTAGTTGTGGCCTTGTACTCTGATAACAATAAGTGAACTCCCCGACCGGTCCTGTTGGACCAATGGGGAAAAAACAAGTCGCTCTCCTCTCAGAGCCGGTACTAAGTTCTAAGCTGTTGCTGAACGCTTCAGAGTTTGAAAGGAACGAGAAGGTTCCGGAGTTTTGCTGGGAGCTTCAAAGAGACATGAAGACGTCCCAAAGAGCTGAATGAATGCCTGTCACCCGCCAAGGACAGTCATTCAGCTAAGGATTGTATAACATGCCGTTATGAATCCACTTCGAACGAGCGTAAGCTCAAGACTTTGTTTATTCCTTCATGGAATAAGTTTATCTTGAAGTCAGAGGCCTGAAGCTGACACATTTTCTGATGGTCGATGCGGAAACCAGGAGACGTTGGAAACGTAAACGAATAACCTGCTCAGAGGTGCTGGTTCCCACACGGACCCGTACATCTGAAAAGCTACAAGGTCTTCTCTCTTACCGGGCTGTCGTCAAAAGGTAAAGAGCTGTTTACAAACGTACCTGGATTTTAGCAGAAGTCGGATGAGAAGTGTCACTTTGGTCTCATGCTCACAATAATTTCCTTTAAACCATCTCTCCTCCTATTCTTTTCCCTCTCAATCTAAGCTGGAAACTAATTAAGTTAAAGAGCCCTCAGACTAAATATGTTTAACATCTAGTATTTATGTCTGTTGTTATAATTCAAGTGTGCTGACGTAGTAAATTGAAAGAAAGTGAAATCATGTCAATCAAGTGTAATGGTGTTAATTTAGTGATTTATTTTAAATAAATGGTAGTGTCGCCTGGCATACCAACTAAGTTAACGTCTTTGTCACTTAATGGCTTTGTTTATTTATCCATCATAAAGATCACAGAAATATTGGGTAAACTGAAAAAGAAAAGAATCCGTGAAATTACTATTCAATCTGAATAAGTAAATTAATTAAGGTAAAGAGGTCAGTATTAAGAGTGACCTCCTGTTAAAATCCTTTAGTTACATCTGGGTGGCACTATATGTGTTTAAAGACACAATATATGGTCTCCCTCATGTTTCTTACACTTGACTGACAGGGTCCAGATTTTATTTTAAAAGAACCGCCCCTCATGAAATTCTGGCTACGTCTCTGGGTCAATGGTGTCAAAAGCCTTTTTAAAATCAACAAATAAACTTATACAATACTGCTTATCATCTATCGCTGAAGTAACCTGTTCTATCAATTCCATAAGAGCCAAACGTTGAATTATTTGATCTAAAACCATACTGACTATTACTCATTATTTTTCCATCCCTGCTCTGTTCGACTTGTGTCTCAGAGCAGCGGACGCACTACAGATCCCATGGCCGGAGCCTCCACCTCGTCAACAAGTCACGAGGTTGGCAGGACATTATTTTTACTCAAAACAGCAGGCTGCCATGAGGCAAAGGATGCCCGTCTTCCCGGACTTCCTCACAGAGCTGACTCGCACCTGGGCTCAGCCCAGAGCTCCCATGCTACTGCCACTCTCGTAGTTTCTCGACATGGACGGGATGGATGAAGTGGGAATAGCCAACGTACCTCAAATTGAGGACACGCTGGCGTCTCATCTGGCTCCCAAGTCATCCGGGACAAAACCAACTCTCCCCAGCAAGGCCTGTCGAGCTTCGGCTTCTCTGCTCGAGAAATGCTACAGAGCTCAGGGTCTCGTAGCGCGCGCAATGAACGCGTCCACTATGATGCAGACTTACCTAGCTGAAAAACTGCAGGAGCTTCAGGTAACGACAGACAAGCAAGCTGCCGCGGAGCTGCTGGATGAAGCCCGCAGGCCAACAGACTTTGTACTCCGCATGATGGGGACAATTGCTGTTGCACAAGGCAGAGGAATGGCTGAGGTGGTCATCGCGATACGCCATCTGTGGATGACCTTAACTGACCTCCCGGAGGGACAGAAAGTTCCTTTTCTCCACCATTCGATAGAACCGACGGGACTTTTTGGAAAAGCGCTGGATCGAATTCAGACCAGGCTGGACCAGAGGCGCAAACAGGCTGAAGCTCTCCGAGTGGGCATCCCCAGGAGAACCTTCGCCCCCCCCCCCCAAGGAGTCAGCTGGGAGCAGAGCACCGCAGCCTCGACACCATTCAGCCACACGTGCCCCACCGCAAAAGCGGCCGGCGTACGAGGCCGAGCACCGGCAGAGACCACCGCCGGGCCCACCTCGGACCGAACACGCCTGGAGTAAGAACAGATTTGTTCCCCGCCAGGCGGACCGGTACAGAACCTCCTCGACGAATCGGGACACCAAACAGAAGCGTGCCTGATGAACCAGGACCACTTCTAAACTTTACATGATCACCCGCCCACGCGGTACTAGAAATGATCTTTTCATGTCCAGACTTTGTTTGTAGCACGTACACATAGTACAAAAAGCTGGTGACTTGTTTTAGACACAAATCATGTACTTTCTGCTGTGAGTGACATGAAGTCAAATATGTCGTTACACATAAGCATGAATAAAGCTAAAAAAACAGCCCCTCTCTGTTTTCTTGACTCAACCCCCGAAAAAACAACAACAACAAACACAATAAAATTAACAGAACCGGTCCCTCTGTCCTACCAGCCGACATAACGGGAGCCCCCCCCCCCACGGCTCACGGGGTGTTAGCCTAATCAATAAACCCCAGTAGGGTGTCTCTGTTCTGTCTGCAACAGACAGGCCCAGAGACGTCTGCAAGCAAGCCGACACTCCTCACAAAGACAGGTGAGGGGGGTCAAGTGCTCCGGCCCCGGGCGGACAATACACAAACCAAACAAACCCGTGACACGTCCGCGCTCCAGGGGTGCGCGCCGTCAGAATCTGACGACCCACCTTCCTGGTCACCTATTCAACGGTTCCCAGTAAGGGACGGGGGGCCACGGCAGAAGCCCGCAGGCTATCACCAGCTTCACACATTGACAAAAGCAGTTGTGATGAAACTGCAGTGTGTGTAAACAAGCCAGGGCTGAATCAGACTCCTCTTCCTTTTAATCGAAGAGGACTGAGCTCTCTGTCACCAACCAATATAAAGTCTGCTCAGCACAAAGGACCATCTCCACATTCTCATGCTGAAGCTGCCCCCTTATCCGTGGTGGGCGACACGCAATGCTCAAGCAGTGATCTTGCAGCACGTGACCGCGCTCAATGTGCTGACTCAGTTCTGCTCTTAAACGACGTACCCCCACCGGGTGAAACACAGCCCACCGGTGGTTTGTCAGGCTCCAGAACCCGTTTAAGGCCGGAGACCAGGAAACCGGGCCCAACTAGGAAACGGACTGGGACCAGGAGATCTGCTCGTTTACAAAACTTGCAACCTCTGCGATCCATGACCCCCAACAAAAAGAGGAAAAGCAGACGTTCTGTCCCGCTTTTGTCTAATAATGACAACAGATCGCCTCTGCCCCCAAACACTCTTGATCAGAGCAGTAGGGTGGTACATCTGCAGGAAGGTCCTCTCCCTAAAGTGATTGACCTTCAAGGGACCACAGGAATTAGGGCCCCTGAGGGAGAGCTGGTTCTACCACCTGCCCTATACAGGGACCCCCCAAGTCACCAGAAGGAGCAGTCTCGCCACTTAGGCTGAGAGCTATGGCAAATTTCAGTTTGGTGGTGGAAAGGGACAAGCTGATGGCCTCAGGCCTACCAGAAAATGTGGTAAATACCATTCAAAATGCACGAGCTAGGTCAACTCAGTCTCTTTACGCCCAGAAGTGGCATATTTTTGAAGCCTGGTGCTCAGAAAGAAATATTATTTCTTATTCATGTGACCTGGAATCAGCTCCTCACCTTTCTTCAGGACTTGCTAGAGAAAGGTTGTTCTTTTTCAACAATTAAGGTGTTCCTATCTGTAATTTCGGCTTGTCACGAAGGCTGGGGTAGCGGGACGCCTGGCGTGCACCCGCTCATAATAAGATTTATGAAGAGCGTGCTAAGGAAGAGACCCCCCAGCAGGATCTTGACCCCTGGATGGGATCTTAGTCTGGTCTTGGGGGCTCTCTGTGATCCCCCATTTGAACCATTGAGCGACATTAGATAGACTTATTATCTTATAAGACCACTCTTCTCCTGGCTCTTTGCTCGGCGAAACGTGTGGGTGACCTCCATGCCTTGTCCGTACACCCAATGTGTACTAGGTTCACTCCTGATGGGTCAAAGGTCACCCTAAGGCCTAATCCCGCATATATCCCCAAGGTCTTGACTTTAAACCACAGAAGTCTGGACTTTGATCTCTCTTCTTTTCCACCTGCTCCTGTCCTCACTCAGGAACAGGAAAGGCTGAAGGCTCTCTGCCCCGTGAGAGCTTTAAGCACTTACATGCAGAGAACAGCCGAATGGAGAAAAACAAATCAACTGTTTGTGTGCTTTGCAGCACCTACCGGAAAGGTCCTATCAAAGCAGCGCCTCTCACACTGGGTGACTGAGGCCATACAAAGGGCGTACAGTAGCAAAGGTCAACAGGTGCCCTCTGGAGTGCGTGCCCACTCCACTCGGGGCTTGGCCACCTCGTGGTCACTGTTCAAGGGTGTACCAGTTGCAGACATTTGTGCTACTGCGAACTGGAGCTCATTAAACACTTTTGCAAAGCATTACAGTTTGGATTTACTGCGTGTGATGTCACTCAGGCTGTCCTTTCTAACACACAGTAGAAAGCGACCTTGGGATGCCTTTTGAATAAAGGCGGACGTTCACACTAGCATGCATTTTACTGAGCATTTCAAGGGCGTGATTGAATTACGTTCCCATAGCATATGTTGCACCGAGAGACATGACTGAAAGGGAACTGAAAGTTATGCACCATAACTCATGTTCCCTGAAGGAAGGGAACGAGGTGCAACATATCTGGCCCTTTTCAATGCTGAAAGCTCGGTGAAGTGCATCTTGGAGATTGATGGATGGGCGTCAGCGGCTTAAGTACCCAGAGGGCGGGGCCTCTGGCGACGCTGACGTCCCTGCCGTAAAGGCGTGAATGTATTCCTTCAGGTAATTGCGCGGGGGCGCAATTCCCATAGCATATGTTGCACCTCGTTCCCTTCCTTCAGGGAACATGAGTTATGGTGCATAACTTTCAGATCCACTGGGAGGAGCTAGAAATGATCACTGGAGAGAGCGATGTCTGGGTTTCTTTCTTGGATCTGTTGCATCCACAACCCGACTAAGCAGTAGAAGATGAAGAAGATAATGGACTGTCACCCTCTGCCTTTCATGGATGACTTGTTCTTAAAACTTTTTGGTACTACAGATTTTAATTAAGCTCACCATGATTTTCAAACCACAATGCAGATATTCATTCATTCAACCTTTATATATACAGGCTAGCCTCGTTGAGCCACGGGGACTCATTTACAAGAGGGACCTGTCTCACTCTCACCTAGGGACAATTTAGAGTTACCAATCAGATATGATTAGAATGTGGATAAAGGCCAGTTTTAAAGGACTGGGTTGATGAGGTACTGAAGAGATCTGTGCTGAATGAAAAAAACAGGATCAGGTGAGACTGGGTGGAGCAGGCAGATTGAACTGCAGGAGCTGAACTGAAGAGGAAAAAACTAATGACTAGAAAAACAAATCAACATAAGTCATGATGGGAATAAATCTAAAAAATAAAACCAAGTAACTGAAAATACACAAAACATGACAGTGAGGGCAGTTGAAAGATGGATAATGGATGGGTACAGATTCATGCTCAGTCCTGATCACCAAGTCCTCAACCCTCTGCTAAGCTCTAAAGAGATGAATAGAGATGACATGGGAGTCGCACGCTGGTTAGCTAGACTGACGTGGTACATTGTGCAGTACTGAAAAGGAAGTCAGAAGATCATTTTTTCCATTTACCCTTTATTTATACAGGTAGTCTCAATGAGCCACGAGAACTCATTTTCAAGAGAGACCTGTTTAGGGAGCAGATGGTGGGGGTTAAGAGCCTTGCTCAGGGGCCCAGACTGGGACGAATGAGGGTGGAGGCAGGTGTGGGTGTTTCACCTTCTCCGCCCACATTTTTTGATGCTGTCGTTACCTGGGCTTGAACCGGTGATCTTGGCCCACCGTCTCTAACCTCTGCGCCACCACTCCCCCATCATGGTGGACTGCCTCTCATGTGCGCCCATGAGCACCATTAACACAGCTGCAGAATCTGAAAAGGACCTGATCTCAGATATAGCAGAAATCGCCTTTCCTGATTGAACTCATTCTGTGTTTAAAGCAGAATGAGAAGACTGTTCTAAACTATCAAACCCATGACAAATCATCCACTCACGATGGCTCAAAGTTAAGAATCCCCCTCCAGGACAAGTCAGTTCTTCCCTCCTTGTGGGTTGGACCTGATGGACTGGCGTCCTGTTCAGAGAGTACCATGCCTCCAAAAAACATCCAAGACAGGCACCAGCTCTCTGTGACTCTGAACAGGAACAAAAATAAGCAATAAAACAGAAGAGGAAAAGAAACAGGTAAAAAAATATAAATCATTGTAATCCACTGCATGAGAGAAGGTGAGAGAGAGGAACAAAAGCATTTTAAAGCACTTAGGACTCCTGAATATAAATGTCAGCATTTATCATTATTAGCTTAGCCATTTCCCAAAGCTGACAATGAAAACTGAAACTGGAGCTGACTGAGTTAGAAGAACAGGGACAGTGTGGAAGATAGAGAGTGGTAAGATTGATGCTCCTGCACAAAAGGGGAAGAAAAAAACAACCTCTGGCTATACGTGCCTGACTGCAGTCAAATGGCTACAAACACACAACTGACAGCAGGATAAAAATAAACCACTGCAGACACTGTTCACATAATTCACTTACCACACGACTGCTTACAGATTAAGTTCAAACATACTGACCAATCTGTTAAACCATTTATCCAAATGCTCAGTGTAGAAATTAGTTATCATTACAGCCAAGTACTAAAGTCTTACATACAACAAAAAAATAAAAAATAAATAAACATAATGTGCAACTTCAAAAACAGATTTAAAAAAAAAAAAAAAGGTGTTCAATACAGAAACAACTGAACTTTATTTATTTGTTTCTGTATTGAACGTCTTTTTTTATTTTATCATGTCCTGGATGACTGAGAATCTTCACCAGCAGATTTAAAATAATGAGTCTCAAAGATAATCCTTCCACCACATCTTACTGTAACAGGTGTGTGTGTGTGTGTGTGTGTGTGTGTATATATATATATATATATATATATATATATATATATATATATATACAGGTGGTCCCCGACTTACGAGCGAGTTCCGTACTTATGAGTTGCTCATAAACCGAAAATTCGTACCTCGGAACGGCCCGCAGTGGCTATCTCGTAAAACCGGAACTTTGCTCGCAAATAGAAAAAAGACGCTAGCGCTGCGGCGCACACCCGTTTATCAACATGAGACTGAACAAGCGTACATACTGATCCTTAAAGGGGACCACATATTCAAAATTCACTTTTTAATGTTTTTTTTACTCAACTTTGGGTATTTACTTCATAAAAAAACAGTCCTAAGGCCAAAAAAATGCACCAAGTGGTTTATTTACTCTAAGTCGATTTATTTTTCAGGGATAAAAACGTCTCGATTGCACTTCCTGCGGTTTGTGGCGTCACAAACCGTAGCCACAACCCACAGCCACAACCCATCCCAACCTTTGTCCCGCCCCCGTAACCTAGCAACCCCTGGTGATGCTCCACCCACGCGGTTCCTGAGTTCATCTCAGCCTGTACAGTAGGTGGCGGTATGCAACTAACAGTTGTTTGCGATCCGCCATAAATCAAATGGAGAAGAAGAAGACGAATGTAGTTCATCTCAGCACAATGGCTCCTAGAGTTCGATGTTGCGTTGTTGGCTGCATTACACAACATGTGTCGATACACACTCTTCCAGTCTCAGAGAGCAGAGATGCGTGGCTTAATTTCATTTATAATGGCAATGTCCCGGCGACATTACCGAAGAAAGTTGTAGTTTGCGCAGCACATTTCACAACAAACTCATTTCTCAACTACCAAAAGTACCAGACCGGATTTGCACAAAAACTTCTGCTTAAGGAAGGTGCTGTTCCATCTATTCGTCAAAGTTCTGCAGATGACGCTAGTGTAAGTACAGAACAGACTGATGTCTTTTAAATTATTTATTAGCATTCGGTGTGAAGACGTGTTCTTCTGCACCTCGATAGTTTAGCTACAGCCTGTGCTAACTGTTTGTGTTCACGTCTTGAACACGATATAGCGCAGGCTTATTGTTTATGATTAGCTTGTGTTAACTGAGAATTAATGTTCAACCTGTTCAATATTGGTTTCGTCAGTGCAAGAAGCAAGAAGTGCCGTTCTGCACGAACATGATTTGTTGTTTATGAAATGCTAACGCGGAGCTACAGCTAATGCTAAGGCTGTGTACCGCGTGTGTGTGTGTGTGCGCAACAATGAATCGATAAAATTTGGCTATTAAAAGCGTTGGTAACTAATTTCATCATCGATTCGTTGTGTCGCGCGATTATGCTTCTTTCACGGCGCCGCAGACCTGTTTTGTTCACTTGAACGTTGTAGAAAAGCTGGCTGACTGAATAAAGTTTGAAAAACAAACAAAAAAAACCTCTGCAGCTTGCTGTGTGTGTGGCTTGAACAGAGCGAGGAGGGAGGAGGAAACAGAAGTTAGAACAGAGAAATAATCGTTAGTTGTAGCCCTATAGTGTGTGTTTTCATCTTAATCTGAACGATTGTCTTTACAAAGCTCGTAGTTGTAACACTTTGAGACCTACTATTTTCTACTGATGGTCACAAGATCCTGTTTATCAAAACCATAAATAGTTTTCTGAGTGACAAATATGCTAATTATCACTGTCCTCTTCAAATATTTTCTCCATAACATCAGCAGCTGTTATGTAGAGCATGCATATATATGTTATTTATGTTTTCAGTACAGTGCATAATATCCAAGTGTTGTAGGTCACCTCAATGCTCACTAATAAATATATAAAAAGCTGAATGTGCTGCATGAGACAGTGTCTCATCTGGCAGTATAGTGGGCCAAGCTGCAAACAATTCTAGTTTGTGTTCACATGTTGTTTTGCCAGAAATATATTGTCAAAATCTTTAGTCCGGCTGTGATATAATTAGTATTTTTCAATTTAGATATAATTGTTAGGTTATATAACATCTTTCATTAAACATAAAAACCTTTTCATTTATCGGTCTGTTATCTTACAGGCTCAAACATCTACAAGAAGAGACGCTGCTTGCCAAACAGAGAATGAGCAAGTTCAAAAACGAACTGTGGGTACACAATTATCTCTGAGAACTCTTCAGCCCAACTACAGATCAAAAGGTTTGTAGCTTTGACTTTATTTGACTAAATATCAAATTGTTTGTTACTCATAAAATTACTTTTGTATAATAATATTCAACACATATAAAGATTTAAATTCAGCTCAACATACTGTGCACAAGTAACGTGTATATAAGACACCCATTAGTGTTTATCATCATACCTTTTTTAATAGAATAACTATTTTAGCCCCCTTCTTAGAGGGTGAGTTTTTGGCTTTTTGTATATCTCACCAGGTGTCAACGCTACAGTGATAACCAGTGACGCTTGTGTTGGCATGCCAAAAATCCCCTTCTCTGCACATCACACTGTCGTCACGTCTACTCCCATAAAGACAACTGGTCTGGAAGAGCACATGGAAATGGAACTTGAGGGCACTAGCTCAATGTTCATTCCTGAAGAGCTGGACCCAACTTATGATGCTGATGAATCTATCACAGATTTAACCACATCTGCAGACATGTCGTGAGTAGATGATTATCTGTTTATTGAATTTATATAATGTATATCAATTTCTTTTAAATTTTTATTTTCAGAAACATCACACCAACTACAATACACAATGAAAAGAAATATATTGTGTATGAGACCAACCTTTTAGAGTTGTTCAAGGCGTGTCCTGTGTGCAAGCGCACATGTACCGTTAACAAGCGTCAACGCGGCACATTCATCTCCGTGGTGCAGAACTGCCCCCACTGTGAGTACAGTAGGACCTGGAACAGCCAGCCACTACTACGTAGCACTCCAGCAGGAAATCTTCAACTCTCAGCTGCAGTATATCTCTCTGGAGCATCATTTATAACAATACAAAAGGTATTTCAAATTTTCATACTTTTGAAATCTAATCAGAATTTAAGTATCATAATCTTGTGTCAGTTTATAAAATTGACTGATTTTTTGTGTGTGTGTGTGTGTGTGTGCCATCAGGTCTTCAGGGCTTTGCACCTACAACTCTTTGTTTACGAAACTTTTCGTCGACACGCAAGAACTTATATAGAACCTGCTATTATCAGCAAATGGAAGGCATCCCAGAATGACATGCTGCTCCACCTCAGCAAGGAAAATGTCATCCTTGGTGGTGACATGAGAGCAGACTCTCCAGGTTAGTTATATACTAATTAAAGGTGCTATGTGTAACTTTCAGCCGCATGAGTTTTCTCCGCAGGGTGTCTGGACTCTCCCTTACAGATAGGGTGAGAAGCTCAGTCATCCGGGAGGGACTCGGAGTAGAGCCGCTGCTTCTCCACATCGAGAGGAGCCAGTTGAGGTGGCTCGGGCATCTGGTTAGGATGCCTCCTGGACGCCTCCCTGGTGAGGTGTTCCGGGCATGTCCCACCGGGAGGAGACCCAGAGGAAGACCCAGGACACGCTGGAGGGACTATGTTTCTCGGCTGGCCTGGGAACGCCTTGGGATTCCCCCAGAGGAGCTGCTCCAAGTGGCTGGAGAGAGGGAAGTCTGGGCCTCCCTACTTAGGCTGCTACCCCCGCGACCCGACCCCGGATAAGCGGAAGAAAATGGATGGATGGATGGATGGATGGATGTGTAACTTACTGTAGAGCACAGAACTTGAAAATATTTTCAACAGGCAAAGCATTCTGATCCCTCCCCCTCCGAGCCATATATGGCTCTGCCCCCTTGCTCTGCTGAAATTAAAATTCAATCTCTGTTTTCATTTGCTGGTTAACGGCGGTTCACTCTGTGTTTTTATAAATGCTGATAGAGAAGCAAGGGGACTATAGTTTTTTTCAGAGATTACTTTGTCTAACACCAGTCTGTCAGTAGATGGTGACAGAGTGAAGAAATATGTTAGAAAAGTTACAGACTGCACTACAAAGTTACATAGTGCAGCTTAATATGTCATGAAGTGTGCTAACAGTTTAACTCCATTTGTATACTTTTAGGTCATTCTGCAAAGTTTGGAAGCTATACAATGATGAACATGAGAACCAACACCGTCATCGATATTCAATTAGTTCAGGTGAGTACAAATTAATGTCTCTGTAGGGAGATTTAAAATGCATGTACTAGCATGTGGTAATGCTTTTTAACATACTGGTGTTCTTTCAGAGCAATGAAGTTGGTGGCAGCACTAATATGGAGAAGGAGGGTCTGAAGAGAAGCCTTGCACTATTGGAAGAGCACAAATTGACTATTGACTGCATAGTCACTGACAGACATCCACAGATTCAGAAATTTCTCAGGGAAAGCCAAATCAATCAGTTTTACGATGTCTGGCACATGGAGAAAGGTACCATTGTTTTGATAACAATACATATACATTGTGTAAACTGTGTCAAGAAGAGTGAGTTTATTATGGATTCAAAACCAACAAAAATTAATCAGTACAGGAAAGCTTATGGAAAGTAGTGCAAAAATATATTAATAACAGTCGTCGAGGTAGAAACATGTCTGGTCTTGTCTAGGACTTGTCCGGACTTGTCTATTATGCAACCTCAGTAATCTCGTCTGTTCAGACTGTGAGCACAGAGTTCTGCAGGAGCGCACCACTCAGACTCACACAAACACACACACACACACACACTCACCCAGACGCACGCTCACACAGACAGGCAGAGCACAGGAGGAGAACGGCAAAGGGAGCATAAAAGAATAATTGTTTTAAACCTTAGAAAAGCCTATAAAGTCTGAATAAAAGAAATTGTAGTTATAAAGCTAAGATAAATAAGAGAAGTTAACTGTGTCTTAAAAGTTTAACCGTTAAAGAGTTGTGAAAGGCATGAAGAAAGTCACTTCCTAAAAGCAAGCAGCCACATTCTTAAGTTCATACACGAACATTTTCACAAGAGCAGAGAGCAGAAGGAAGAAACAGGATGCCAAAGACTTGTTTTAACTTTAAAATGTTTTATCTGAACTTGGTTTAACCTTGATTGGTTTTTATAAGTAAATTGTTCTAATTAATACGAGCAAGAGATATATGATTTTTACCAATAATCATGGTAGATGTGTTTTACTTAATATAATCAAGTGAGATATGGTTTTAACCAATATAATCATTTAATGTGACTTTATTATGATAGAGAGTTAATCATTTTATGATAGCAATTGTAATGATGTGTTACTATGTTTCAAAGATGGTTTTGTGACAAAAGTGGTTTCTTGCAAAACACACATGTTGAAAAGTATAACTTGCAAACACTTTACTGGAAAAAGTGATGTAACTAACTGACCGGAGTTGTGTCAACCCACGGCCCTGGTGAATCATCCAACCTCGAGCACAAAGAGCAAATTCATTACCTAATAAGGGATCATGTAGCTTCAAGCAGAGATTGCAAGAATAGAACAGAGCTGCAGCTCTGCCCAAGCAAGCAAACCTAGCCAATCACAGACTAGCTACCCCCCTCCTCCTAGGGAGAAGGCGGGACTAAGATTTATATTTAAACGCCCTGTTCCTTCAGGACCGGGCTGTCCGAAGTTGTCATGATGCGGTCGAGGAGCTGTACATCAGACATCGAGTAACTGGAGCTGACCTGCTCCACTGAAGACCCAAGGCGTGGTTCAGATCGACTCCGTGCTGACAGGAAGAAGCAAGCGTCCTGGGGAGAGACTTCTTTTCTTTCATTTTTAAGCTTTGAGGAAGGACTGGATAGTTTTTACCCAGACAGCCAGGACGAAGCAAAACTTGTTTCTTCAGATCAGACCAGCAGGGAGTCAGAGGTGAGTCTCAGTCCTCAGGGACTGAAGGCGACTGCTTCAGGTATTCCCTCTCGGTCCCCGAGGGACTTTGAGGAATGAAAAGGGATGACTGCAAGACACCTTACTGAATCCTGGCTTCAGCTAGATTTAAATCAAATCATATTAAAAGCTGATAGAGCGGAAGCAAATAGGCAATTCAATTATTCTAGAAAATCAATTGCTCGAGGTTGTTTGATATTACTGAAGGCTCTGGGGAGATACATCTACTGGGTAAGATCTTACGTAAAACTCTAAACCCTGATCCTTAAGGTCAGGAGAGACGTGTGTTTGCAGAAGACCACTCTAACTCTGATTCTTAAAATCAGATGAGATGGATATGAGTGAGTGTACTCTAAACTCTAGCTCATAAAGCTGGATGAGGAATTTTCTTATGATTAAGCGCTCTAATTCTGGTCCATAAGACTGGATGGGTATTGGAAGTGTTAACTGTGTGACATCAATGAGACGACCCTCCGAGCCTCTCCAGCCTGGACTCCAGAAAAGAACCTTCCTCAAGGACTCCATGCAGATCGAGCAGCTTAACATCGAGTCTTAAGATTGTTTGGTGAATTAATACTTTCTTAACCTATAACCATAATGATTAATTGTACTGTTATGCTGTAACGCTGATCCTTCCCTGCAAAAGATAATTCATTAAAATAAACAAAACGTAAAATTCTTGACTTTTATTCATCACCCACTTGTCCATGGAAATGTAAAGTTTGGTTCACAAAGATAACATCAACTCTATTAGGAGGTTTTTAAAGGTTAAGCATTAGCATCTAAGGTTTAATATAAAAACAATACCCCAGGATCCGATCTCCTGGATCCTAAAATTAACTGGATCAGTAACAATAGCGAGCTTAAACACGGGAGAAGCCTCCGTTAACATGAGTTGCCTTGTACTAAACCCTCCGGTCCCCAGCTGCTGAGGTGGAGGGAGGGGCAAGGTGAAAAAGGGGTGTGGCTTATGGAAGCTAGGAGGTGAATAGTCCAGATGAATTCTCCCATCGACAGCCTTCAGTCGGAAGCTGTCCCACGTAGTTCAAGGTAATACCCAAACTCCGGGACCGGTTCAATAGACCCTGTTAGCAGGTAGGCTGCAGTGAGGGCGTGTCACGCACCTTGTGATTACCTCGCTGATTATTCAGATAAGCAAACATGGCGACCACGAAGGGACCCTCTTTATGAATAAAGACTCCCAAGAGACAAGGCGTGCGTCAAAGGACTGACAAGCGCCAGAAAAACGACTCCTCTTAGAGTAGAGAAGTTGTAGTCGGCTGGTCTAAGCTATCAGCTAAGTGCCCCTTAATTCCACAGCAGTGGGCGGGGTAAAAAGGGCTTATTCGTGATCTACTGACCATAGATCGGGAGTAAGATTAGCAGCAGGTCGGTTTTCATCCCAGGTACAGGGACATAAAGTCAGTCGGCTTTGAAAACGGACAAACTCGAGACGACAAAAACGGAAAATGGCTGCAGAAGCGGCACCAACAGGACTGGAGGACCAGTCCACAGAGAACGATCCAACTGGACCAAAACCCGCACCAGCGGCAACAGCAAAGACTGAGGATCCGCCCAAAACGGGCGATCCAAAGCAAGAAAGTCCGGGCACACCAAGTGAGCCGAAAAATGAGATACCGATAGAGATAATACTATACGGCCAGGGGTGCCATACTTGGGACTCCCATGTTCGAACAAGATACCAAAAAAGTCACCTAAAAGGCGACGATAAAACATTAGAGACTAACCTTGCTACGATAATGGAGCATAAGACTACCTACTATTGCCCTGGGTTAATAGAAGGCCACCAAATAGTGGTACTAAAAGACCCAGGCCCAGTAACCCATAAAGCCGATGTAAAAAAATGGTTAATATGGTGGAACGTTGTGCTCGAATCACCTGCAAGTTTGAATATATCAATGTTACACAGTCCCTCAGCCAAATACGACCCTCTCGTAAAGAGGGTGGCTAGATCATCAGGAATAGGGTGGTCTAATGTAACCACTGATGCAAAGGCAATCAAAAGGCACCCTCTATATGATGAGGAATTGGCCAAGA
Source organism: Garcialebias charrua (assembly GCA_038048925.1). Lineage (NCBI taxonomy): Eukaryota > Metazoa > Chordata > Actinopteri > Cyprinodontiformes > Rivulidae > Garcialebias > Garcialebias charrua. Next base: position 1,524 of record JBBPBX010063563.1, on the reverse strand, counting down.
TGGGGGTGTACAAAGAAAACAGAAAACTTAAAACCGTTGAGCAAGGATCCGTGACAGAGTCCTCTAGGGAAACGGATGACGAACTCGGAGAAGAAGGAACAAATCCAACAGCTCCCCCGCCAGGTGGAGAAACACCAAAAGAGCTGAAATTTACCATTCTCCCATACGGCCATGGTTTTGAGACCTGGCACCCAGATGTTCAGAGGGTAGTTAGGGAGAACAGCGCAGATATAGAGGAAAAGACCCTAAAACAAGGTCTGGTGCATTATATAAAAAATAAAAGAGAATTCCATGGTCTGCCAGGAACAGACAACAGTCAACTAATAGTAGTAAAAGACTCGGCAGAAATAACAAGCAAGGGTGAGATTAAAGCGTGGCTACGATGGGTGATGAATCAGATTGAGGAAAGTAGGTGCGGGAATGTGACCTCTATCCTCAGTCCTTCAACTGAGTATGACCCCCTAATAAAAAGGGTATCCAAAGAAACAGGGTTGCGTGTATACTTAATAGACCCAAACGCTAAAGCAACCCCGATGAGTAAAGAGTATAAAAAAGAAATAGATAAATTGAGACAATACCGACAGATGATGCATGGGGTAACAGGTAACCCGGAGCATGGATCAGACTCTGAAATAAACACTCCGGAAGAGTCAGGTAAAGAACCTGAGCCAGAAAAGAAGCCCGTTGCTCCTAGGAGAACAAGGGCCACAAGAAAAGAAATAGAACCAGGTCTCTCAGTCCTCTTGTATGGCCGAGGGTATGAAACCTGGGACCCATCCATGCAAGAAACGCTCAAACGAAACAACCCGAAACTAGGTGAGAAAACCTTGCTGAAGGACCTGCACGAACAAATAGGAGAGCTGGGGGAGTTTAACTGCACCCACATGGGGCATTTAAGCCAAATGGTAGTATGGGCACACCCAACGGAAGTAAAGACAAAAGCCGAAGTTCTAACTTGGTTGGAGTGGTGGACACAAGTGATTGGGGAAACCACTACAGGAGAGGTGTTAGACTTATACAGCCCATCAGAAGAGTACGACCCCCTAGTGAAAATGGTAGCCAACGAAATGGGTGTGGGCTGGGTCACTAGCGCTGAGGACAGGACGGTAAAAGCGACCTATAGATTTAAAGAATACACTAAAGAACTGAATAAACTTAGGCAGTACAAGCAAATGATAGCAGATCGGAAAAAAGCAATACCAAAAGGGCGAGGCAGCAGTGGACTGGGCTGCGCAGCCATAAAACCAGCCTCAAACCAGGGTCCCAGTTCATGGGGTTCCAAAGGGAACTTAAGAACTTACAGAGAAAACCGTACTTATGGTACTGACCCAGAATCAAGTGAAACGGACAATGAAGGGGACCCCAGGTCTCCTGCCACCAGCCCCGAAAGAAAGAGGAAAGGAAGGAAAGACAACGGAGATTCAAATCCCGGTGAGTCAGATGACAACGCCGGTAAGGGATTCAAAATTATGACCCGAGCCCTGGCAAAACAGTTAGCCGAATTCTTGAACGTAAACCCCGTAG
>JBBPBX010063562.1:0-13527 GCA_038048925.1 Garcialebias charrua | reverse complement strand
TATACATATATATATATATATATATATATACATATATATATATTAGGTGTTGAACGAGTACATAATTTTTAAACTCGACATTAACATAAAAAATCTCGATTAGTGCTCGATTAGTCGATGATGTCATAGATGCAAAATAAATAAATATATAAAAATGCATAAAAACTTCATTATTTACCAAAAAAAAAAAGACCAACAAAACATTGGGAGCATTTATTATGCTCCTATCATTTATCATACTGCAGATAAGTCACAGGAAAAACAAAACTATTAGTTTAATTATAATTATTAACTATTAATATTAAAAGTGAAAGTACCGTGCGGCGCTGAAACCGAAACTTAAAAAACAAATGGGGCCACACGGCAGCACCGCCTGCAGTGCTGTGCAATTTAGGTTTACTTTTAGAGATGAATGTGTTTATAGATTTTTAATAGGGCTAGAGAGATTAATATTTGTTGCGTTTTGTTTGTGAAACGAGAGAGGAAGCCGTTTCGGCCGTGTTGTATGTGACCTGCAATCCAACACCGCCCCCTCCTGTCACAATCTACGGTGGTGACAGAAGTTGATTCAATGTGCAGCAAAGTTTCATAATAATAAAACACGATGCATTTTTACCTTTTTGACAAGACTGGACCAGCTCCATACATCCGTGCGCACAAAGGAATCCATTTTGAAGCGTCTACTAAAAGCTAAAAGCTACCGCGCTCGTCACGTGATGTGACGTACTGACGTTACCGCGACGTGATGACGTCACTACGGGTACCCGATGTGGACAAAAAAGCCTCTATAGAAGTCAAAGCACTCGATCTGTCGATAACTCGGTTAATCTGTTAAAGCATTAATATATATACAGTATATATATTTTTTTTATTATTAAATTTATTTATTTTACATCAATATAAAAGAAAAACAATGTATAAACATACAATGTAAAATGTAAAAGACATAAAATGAAAGGTGGCAGAGAGAAGAAATAATCTTATATCTGCCCCTTCTTTCAAAGTAACAAAAGCAAACTCAATCCAAACAATCAGCTCAAGCAATGTTTTTCAGTAATAGAATGAAAAAAGAATAAAAAACAGAAAAACAACTTTGTTAGTTAACTAGAAAGTTTCCTAATACAATGGATTTAACTAAAGATTTTCATATTTGCTAACAACTTAGATTTGATCATCTTTTTAAACACAATCGATCTAGCAAATTTAATATTGTTATCTAAAGTGTTCCATAAGTCAATTCCCTGTATCGAAACAGTCCGACTCTTCAAATTGGTTCTATATCACGATATAGTTCTTAATTTCGGTCGATATCGATATAATTCGATATCGATATAAACAATATAAAAGCCTAAAAAAAACTATAATCTATACAAATAAATTGATGTTCACCTTGTATTTGTATTTAGCCTCCAAAAAGATGGAAATCACCATCAAATAAACATAAAATTCTCAACCCAATAATTCTGTCGGGTCATGGACAGTTTTTTTATAGAAACGTTTCACCCTCCATCCAGTTTCCAGATGACCCAACTGAGAATTATTGGATTTGGTACCTGGATTATTGAGCATGAACTTTCTTGGCATAAAATTCTCAACTGTGTCAATATTAATAGTTTTAACTTTAAACAAGAACTTTAAAATTTACAGCATTGAAATTCATAGTTAATTAAATAAAACTTTTGGGTGTCGTTATTGATGAGAAGCTGACATGGAAATCTCATGGAAATTACTTAAGAATAAAAATAACAAAATCAATTACATTATTGTATAAAGTAAAATAGTTTTTGAATGACAAAGTTTTGAATATATTGTATAATGTAATGATTGTTCCATATTTAATCTGTTGTATTGAAGTTTGGGGAAAAGCATGCAAAACTTTTACAAATCCTATTTTTATTTTACTAAAAAGAGCTGTAAGAATTATTATTAGGAAGTGCTATGGTCACCCAACAAATATATTATTTCATCAATTGAAATTATTAAAATGTTATGATTTGGTTGAACATAGTATTTTACAAGTCATGTATAAAACTAAAAAAAATATTACCCCCAAATATTCAATTACATTTTGTTTAAAAAGTTATTAAACCCTGAAGGGAATGTAAATGTTTGTAAAATCTTCATTTAGAACTAGTGTGAAGGAGCTGAGTTGTAAATCAGGAAACAGGATTGTGTTGACTTGATATCATCATAAACATTTATAAAACTATTTATATGTTTTAAAAGATGATTAAATCAAAGTTGTTGGGAAGGTGTGGTGCAGGTGAAGTGAAGGTTGTTGTTTGTAGTTATTTTGTATTTTTTAAACAAGGGGCAGATATTATAACACTATTTTCGTCTTTCTGCACCTTTTCATTCAGTGTTTTTCTTTCTTTTTATTCTGATGAATCTGTTTTATTTTCAATAAAAAAAACATGTCGCGCTGGGGCTGTTTGTTTACGTCGTAGTTTCAGGGAAACGTTGGCTCAAACTTTATTCTTCATCTTCTGACTCTCATCATATTCTATCGAGTGGAAACTCTTCAGATTAAACAAGTAGATGTTTCCACAGCTAGTTAGAACGACTCTCCGTCACGTTTTGAAAAATAAAGAAACCGAGTAGGACTCGCTGCAGAAGAAGCCTGCAGTTTAACAAAACCGAACTACGTCCACACCGACGAATTAGTCTTTCCTCTCATCAGTGATGTCGTCTGCTTTCTCTTCGCTTGTGAAACTTTGTTCAGTCACATTCTGACGGTCATGAGCACTCGTTTTGAAGCGAAAACAACACGCTTTGGAGACTAGCTTAGCTTTTAGCCTGCTACCGCTAACGTCTGCTGCTGGAGTGAGCGCTGCGTAACAACGACGTCACCACGCACGTTTTGTGTCACAGCCTTTTCTGTCCGGGCGCGTTGTTGAAGCAGCCGCTTCAACCCGAACAGAAAGAGAAAAACGTCAGTGAAAAGTTGTAAAATCCTATCGAAATATCGAAAATATGCTTAAACTTCATATCATCGTTATTGAATAAAAGTATATCGCGATATTTATCGTTATTGAATTATCGTCCAGCACTACCTAAGAGTATAACAAGACCTTCTCTTATCAAAAAATATTTGAACGTTAGGAGGCAGTAAGTAGTTTTGAGCTTTATACATGCCTAATGAGATATTATAATCCACCAAATCATAAAACTTCTATAACTTAAGTTGATTAAACAATATATTTGATGGCTGTCAATGAGGTTTTCCTAAAATAATTCTCACAGCTCTCTTCTGCAAAATAAAAACAGGCTTTGTAATAGTTTTACATGCCTTCCCCCAAACTTCAACACAGTAAATTAAATGTGGAACAAAAATTGTATTAGATAACAAATACAGTACAGAGCTGTCTCATTCAAAAAGTCTTTAACTTTATACAGTACCGCAGTAGATCTGGCTAACTTAATTTTTACTGAATTGATGTGCTGCTTCCACGACAGTTTTTCATCAATTACCATACCCAAAAACTTCACCTAATTTACTCTCTTTACTTCCACTCCATCAATTTTTAGAAAGAAATCCATATTCTTTTTTGTATAACAACATATAATTAGTTTTTCCAAGATTCAATGATAGTTTGTTTAATTTAAACCAGGTTTGTATTTTGGCAAATTCCATTGTTATTAATGCAGACATTTGTTCAAAGTCACTACCACAATAGAAAAAAGTAGTATCATCAGCAAACAAGATACAATTTAGCAGTCTAGACACCTTCACTAAATCATTCACATATAAAATAAACAATTTTGGTCCGAGTATTGAGCCTTGAGGGACTCCACATGTGATTTTGCAGAAATCAGATTGTATATCGTCGACATACACAAACTGCTTTCTGTCAGTCAAATAGCTTTGTATCCACTGCAGTGCTCGTCCCCTAATACCATATCTGTTTAGTTTATTAGCAAGAATAGTGTGGTCAATAGTGTCGAATGCTTTCCTTAAATCAACAAATAAACTTATACTGTACAGTGTTGTTGTTTATCTATGGCTGTGGTGATTTTTTCTGTTAATTCTAGAAGTGTCATTGAAGTGGATTTTTTAAATCTAAATCCATATTGGCTGGGGCTCAAGATGCCGTGTTTATCAAGAAATTTATCCAATCTGTTTACAGTACAAATATTTTTTCTAGAATTTTTAAGAATTCTGGTAACAATGAAATAGGTCTATAGTTGTCAAAAGCACCTTTATATACAGTACTTAGAACAATTAACTAGCTTCTACTATATTTGAACTTTGATTAATTTCATAGATTGTTTTATTTACTGTATTTAAAACAATAAAGTTTCTGTTATAAAGTTTGTACTGTAATTGATTGTTTTGTCAGATTTTCATTTCTTCTGGTTGATGTGTCAACAGGCAGTGTTGGGACATGATGACTGTGTAACGAGCCTTTTGGAGCACAAAGCTTCTGCATTGTGTCAGGACGTCCAGGGTAGGACTCCGCTGCACTATGCTGCCTCTAGAGGCCACGCAGAGATACTGGCCAGTCTGGTGCAGGCTGCCATCCCAGCATACTCGCAAGATAAATTGCTGGACAACAAACAATACACCCCATTACACTGGGCTGCTTACAAAGGTTTGCTCGAGCTGAGTGACTGAAAAATTCTAAACCTCGAGCGTTAATGATGCAATTAATCACCTCTGAAATCTGTTGTGTGCTTGTTTCTAGGGCACGAGGACTGTTTGGAAGTTTTACTTGAATTAAAAACAATTGTACATGAAGAGGGAAACCCTTTCACACCCCTGCATTGTGCTCTGTGAGTCGATATATGTTAGTTGTCAAAACCTATTTAGTGTAAACAAATAAACAACAACAAACACTTCTTTGATTCAGAGCAAGTAATTCTGTTGACTGGTTGTTGTTTGTTTTGTTTAGGATGAATGGCCACAGCGGTCCTGCAGAGAGACTGCTGGAGTGTTCTGGCGTTCAAATGATTAACACCAGAGATGCCAAAGGAAGGTAAGTCTGATCTCAAGATAAAAAATAAAAAAAACTTTATGAAAATTTAGCATCTGTGTTGCCTGAACTCAAGATTAAAAAAAAAAACTTTATGAAAATTTAGCCTCTGTGTTGCCTGCAGTTCTATTTCATCCCTCCTGACCGCCAGAGGGTGCTGCTGAAATCACTGAATGTTCCCTTTGCGCATGCGCTGTTTGAGTACTGTAATTATATCAACGATGTCACACAGGTGTGACTGGATAAGCAATCAGAGGTTATATAGCCTAGTGTTATCCGTAATTCACCCCTTCTTTCTTCTCGCGCGCTGTTCAAGGTTTCAGACCTTTGGATCTTTTCTCTACCATTGCTGGAGGCCCGATAGCTTGTTAGCTGGAGCAGCGTGCTCCCCTTAAGGGCCGCGACGATTTAACCTTAGTGAAGGTATTTCATTGGGGGTGACCATAGCATTGACTACTGTGTTCAACATTGGTGAGTAGTCTCTGCTTATTTTGCTGGCATTCGTGCAGCGGCTCCGCCCCGCAAGGAGACCACTGTGTGGATTTATACGCAAGTAGTCTTACTGTACCTTGAAGCTACCAAGTGTGTGAGTTTCAACGGTAGCTTTTCTGCCATTGGTTGCGGCTCCGTCCGCTTCCTGAGATGATTTCAGGTAAGATTCAACGTCTACCGTAAGTAGTCTTATTTGTTTGATTTACGCAGCCAGCTGTGTTCTGGCCTCTTTTAGTTTGGCCTTGTTTTTTCCTTGGTGAAGGTTGGCTTTGTGTGCCCTCTCCCAAACATTTTCTTCGCCAACCTTATGAACGGTTGGGTTAGGCTGCTGGTGCTAGCCTCTCAGTTTGGCCTTGTTTTTTTCCTTGGTGACTGTTAATGTGTACCCTCTCCTAAGCAGGTTTGATTGCGCTAGCAGTGCTAACCCCTCTTGGTTTGGCCTTGTTTTATGTCACTGAGACTTGTGCTTCTCATATCTATTTTTTACCAGCATCGTGTCAGTCTGGGTGAACTAGGCTTACTGGTTCTGACCTTTCTTTTGATTGTTGACAGCGTATGTTTGCGCCTTCCTCTCCCAATCATTCTTGCCGGCATCATACTGCTTAGGCTGAACTGGGCTTCTAATCTGACATTGTTTTTGATTGATGAGGCATGTGGTCGTGCCTTCCCCGTTTCCAGTCTTCTCACTGGCATCATATGTTTCGGCTGAGCTAGACTTACTAGATCTGACCTTGATTTGATTAGTGACGGTGTGTGTGCGCGCACCCCCTCTCCAAATCATTCTTACCGGCATCACAACACGTCTGCTGAGCTAGGCATGCTAGCTCTGACCTTGAATTAATTGGTGAAGGTGTGTGTTTGCACGCCCCCTCTCCCAATCATTCTCACCTGCGTCACAATCGGCTGAGCTGGGCTTACTAGCTCTGACCTTGATTTACAAACCGGATTCCAAAAAGTTGGGACACTAAACAAATTGTGAATAAAAACTGAATGCAATGATGTGGAGATGGCAAATGTCATATTTTTATTCGTAATAGAACATAGATGACAGATCAAAAGTTTAATCTGAGTAAATGTAACATTTTAAAGGAAAAATATGTTGATTCAAAATTTCAGTGTCAACAAATCCCAAAAAAGTTGGGACAAGTAGCAATAAGTGGCTGGAAAAAGGAAATTGAGCATATAACGAACAGCTGGAAGACCAATTAACACTAATTAGGTCAATTGACAACATGATTGGGTATAAAAAGAGCTTCTCAGCATGTCAGTGTCTCTCACAAGCCAAGATGGTAAGAGGATCACCAATTCCACCATTGTTTCGCAGAAAAATAGTGCAGCAATACCAGAATGGTGTTGCCAAGCGTAAAATAGCAAAAACTTTTAAGTTATCATCATCAACCGTTAGGGTGTAACGAGATCTCGTTGTACGAGATCTCGCAATATTAAACTCCCGCGATATCTCTCGTTGAGAGGTAACGTTGTCTCGCGAGTCGCTAATGCTAATGCTAGCAGAGCCCCTAGCAAGTCAGCGTCACGGACAGCATGGCTTCGCCGGATGAAGTTGCTATAGAAGACGCCCCAACTACTGATGGAGGGTCCCGGTGCCGCAGACGCCTCTACATTGATGGAGGGTCCCGACGCTGCCCCGAATGTAAAGACACGCGTGTAAACACCGGTGTGACCGGTGTTGCCAGATAGAGTCCCACCCACCCAAAGCACTCTTTACCCGCAAAAGTCAGAAGGAAAATCGCGGTGAACCGCCCAATCTGGCAACACTGGTGAGTGACGGCTGCAGATTCAGTGCTGATGCGGATATTTATGTTCAATTTTTGGAAAGTCCTGCGTGAATATCTATTTTTTTAAACAAAGTTGAACGTTCTAAGGTCTAAGGAGATTCAATCAGTAAAATGAAGACATCAGTTGAGTTTGTAATACATGTTAAAACAGAATAAAAGCCTTTTTGCGGCATAAAACCGATCTTTGAAGTTTTCTTGAACTAACATTAAAATCTCGTCTCGTTCTCGCGAACTCTGTAATTTGTCTCGTCTCGAGAGTTTTGTGTATCGTTACACCCCTATCAACCGTGCATAACATCATCAAAAGATTCAGAGAATCTGGAACAATCGCTGTGTGTAAGGGTCAAGGCCGTAAAACTCTACTGGATGCTCGTGATCTCCGGGCCCTTAAACGTCACTGCACCTCAAACAGGAATGCCACTGTCAAGGAAATAACAGAATGGGCTCAGGAATACTTCCAGAAAGCATTGTCAGTGAACACAATCCACCGTGCCATCCGCTGTTGCCAGCTGAAACTCTACAGTGCAAAGAGGAAGCCATTTCTAAGCAAGCTCCACAAGCTCAGACGTTTGCACTGGGCCAGGGGTCATTTAAAATGGAGTGTGGCAAAATGGAAGACTGTTCTGTGGTCAGATGAGTCACGATTTGAAGTTCTTTATGGAACTGTCCAGTGGTGGGCAGATGAACGCTAGGGAGCGCTAAAGCGCTAATCCGCTTACAGTGGACCTAAACTTTTTGTCAGCGTTTTTGTGAATTGACTAACTTTTATAATTCATAAGCGGATTTGTGCTATTTTTATTTAAAATGCAGTACCGCTAATAACTAATTATCAGTAAAAACCAATAAACTTATTTACAAGCTCTTATGCTGGCTTGTTTTACCTTTTTCCCCACGTAAAGAGCAGAGAGGAGGAAGGGTGTGAGGGGGAGGGGGGCAGAGCTGAGAACAGACTCGGATCTACCATGTAGGTAAATGATGCCGTTGCCTGGGGATCCCATCAGCATGGGGCCCCAGCCCCGCTGCCCCCCTGCCAGTCACCTACATCCCTAACATTGATCCTGCTTGTTAATGTACATTTAACATAAAAATAATTATAGTTACGATGAAAACGATCATTAAATACGCAATTAAAAAAAACGGTTGATTTCTTTATCCCCCTACTAAAAATGGACTATTCCATCTTGACATCTTCCGGGTCAGAGGTTAACTCAGGGGCTAATTCTGTGGCTACTGTTTGTGCTGGGTACTTGGATAAATCCGCAGACAACCCCGCTGTTTCAAGCCAAATTAACGCGGCCGGATGATTTTATTGTGTGTTTTGTGTCGACCATTCGACGGTGAGTCGTTATTTTTATGTATTTTAGTTACTTTTCATTAAATCTGTTGACTACCTATAGAATGTTGACATCTTCCGGATCAGAGGTGAACTGGACGCTAACTCTAGCTGGTTGTGCTTGGTTTCTTGGATAAATCCGTAGAGAACCCAGCTGTTTCAAGCCAAATTAACGTGGCCGGATGATTTTATTGTGTGTTTTGTGTCAACCATTCGACGGTGAGTCGTTAGTTTCATGTATTTGGGTTACTTTTATGTATAAATGCGGTGGCGACACACCCGTGTATTTGAGATTTAAACGTGGTTTTAGGGATTAAAAGATCATTCTATTTTTTGTTAATTTCGTGGCCGAATAGAATATATGTACGTAAAGTATTAAATAAATCCTTTGATTTTTGTAATTTCATCCTTTTAGGATCATTTTTGTTACTTTTCAGTTGGCAGTGTAGTGCAAATATTGATAACGCTGCCGGCTATATATAAATATATATATATATTATATATAAATATATAAATAGCGGATTAGATTAGCTTCCCCTAATTTTCATAAGACATTTGTGCTTTTGAAATTGTGGACCTAAAAAAATTAATAAGCGTTTTAGAAATTGTGGAACTAATTTTTTAATTAGCGTTGCCCACCACTGGAACTGTCTTTATGGAACACTGGGACGCCATGTCATTCGGACCAGAGAGGACAAGGATAGCCCAAGTTGTTATCAACCCTCCGTTCAGAAGCCTGCGTCACTGATTGTATGGGGTTGCATGAGCGCTTGTGGCATGGGCAGCTTGCATGTCTGGAAAGGCACCATTAATGCAGATAACTATGTTCAGGTTCTAGATTAGAACAACATATGCTCCCATCTAGATGTCTCTTTCAGGGAAGACTGCATTTTTCAACAAGATAATGCCAGACCACATTCTGCAGCAATCACAACATCATGGCTACGTAGGAGAAGGATCCGGGTACTGAAATGGCCAGCCTGCAGTCCAGATCTTTCACCTATAGCGAACATTTGGCGCATTTAAATAGAATGGGCACGTTATCTCCGGTATTTTGTGGTGTTATTTCAGTTTCCAATTTCATATGTTGGTGCGTGGCTTGTCAGCCTGTATAAAACTTCTTGGTCTCACAGCTTCCATTCATTCAGAATTGAAAAAGACTTCTGGACAGAAGTCAAAACGTTTTCTGCAACAAATAAAGTCCAGTTGATCCTGTATTGAACGCCTTTTTTGATTTTATCATGTCCTGGACGACAGAATCTTCACCAGCATTTGGCGCATCATAAAGAGGAAGGTGCGACAAAAAAGGCCCAAGTCGATTGAGCAGTTAGAGGCCTGTATTAGACATGAATGGGAGAGCATTCCTATTTCTAAACTTGAGAAACTGGTGGCCTCAGTCCCCAGACGTCTGTTGAGTGTTGTACGAAGAAGGGGGGATGACACACAGTGGTAAAAATGCACTTGTCCCAACTTCTTGGGGATTTGTTGACGCCATGAAATTTTGAAACGACATATTTTTCCCTTAAAATTATACATTCTCTCAGTTTAAACTTTTGATCTGCGATTTGTGTTCTATTCTGAATAAAATGTTAGATGTTGGCACCTCCACATCATTGCATTCAGTTTTTATTCACAATTTGTTTAGTGTCCCAACTTTTCTGGATCCGGTTTGTAATTGGTGAAGGTGTGTGTTCGCGCGCCCCCTCTCCCAAGTCACTCCCGCTGGCATCATAATCGGCTGAGCTAGGCTTACTAGCTCTGACCTTGATTTAACTGGTGAAGGTGTGCATTTCGCGCCCCTCTCCCAAATCATTCCCACCGGCATTGTAACACTAACGATGTGCCTCAGAGCATTGGATCGAACTAGGAAACTAATTCTGACCTTGTTTATTAGTTGGTGAAGGCGAGTGTTGGTGCCCCCTCTCCCAATCTTCTTTTCCAACTTCATACAGCTGGTCTAGGTTTTGTTCCTGGACTTAGTTGCGGTCCCAATCCCTTTGCTGATTTGCAATTCTTTTTAAGTAGGAGCATGGACGGCTCCCACTGCTGCACGGGTTGCGGGGCCATGCTTCAGGAAGATGACGGACTCCATTTGACCGGTTGGTTCAGTCTGGGCAGGCAGTTCCCCTATGTCGCTTTCTTACGGCTACTGGGCAAACTGACCTCGGTCACTCGGGTGGTACCCTCAGGCCTGCTGTCTCTTCGCCCCTTGCAAAGGTGGCTCAACAGTTTTCGCTTGGATGCCAGGCTGTACAGACATTGCAGGCTCACAGTGACGTGGCCATGTCTCCATGCCCCGACTCCATGGAGGGATGAAGATTATTCGTTCAAGGGTGTCCCCATGGGAGTGGTAGTGGCTCGCAGGGAAGTGGTCACGACAGATGCCAGCTCTACAGGATAGGGTGCTGTGTGGCAGCACAGAGCGGCCCACGGCCGTTGGGGCGTAAGACAGCTCCCATCATATGAATGTGCTAGAGCTTTGTGCAATGCATTTGGCACTCAGGCACTTCCTGCCCCACCTGGAGGGGAGGCATGTCCTCGTTCGGTCGGACAACACCTCTCCTGTCTACCACATCAACCACCAAGGGGGCACCAGGTCAGCACAACTTCTCAGAGTGTCCAGGATGCTCCTAGAATGGGCCTCCACTCGTCTGTTCACCCTGCGGGCAACATACTTACCAGGACAACACAATCAGGTTGCAGATTTTCTCTCCGGAGTGGTCCCTCCACAGCGATGTAATGCGGATGATTTGGGACCATTTTGGTCAGGCGGAGGTGGACCGGTTTGCAACAGAGAAGTCAACCCAGTGTCCCCTATGGTACTCCCTTACAGGGGCATCTGGTGCGCTAGACCAGGACGCGCTGGCTCATCCTTTGCCGAAGGTCCTTTTATATGCTTTCCCACCCCTTTCTCTGATTTGGCCAACCTTTCACAAAGTCCTAAAGGAGGGCCACAGGATGTTACTGGTGACCCCATGTTGGTCGGCACGACCATGGTTTCCACTACAGGTAGTCCCCGACTTACGAGCAAGTTCCGTCCCTTGGGGGCGCTCGTATGTCAAAAATTTGTAAGTAGGATCACATAGTAAAAAAAATAATAATAATAATAATTTTTTTTTAAACTTTTTTTTTTTAAACTTTTTTTTAAATAAATGAATACATGTACAGTACTGGACAGTCACCAAGCACTTAGCCTATCCTAACACAGTTTTTAAAGATGAAGGAATAAGTTGAATTGTCTCCCTTTCACATAAAGGGAGCAAGCTCCCTATGGAGCCTGCAGGGAGGAGGGAGACAATTCAACTGACTCCTTCATCTTTAAAAACTGTGTTAGGATAGGCTAAGTGCTTGGTGACTGTACAGTACTGTACATTTATCTATTTATTAAAAATATACAGTATATACAGTATTTTTATTTTTTATTGTTTTTTATTTATAAATAGATAAATGTACAGTACTGTACAGTCACCAAGCACTTAGCCTATCCTAACACAGTTAAGGAGTCAGTTGAATTGTCTCCCTCCTCCCTGCAGGCTCCATTCCCATAAAGGGAGCTAGCTCCCTTTATGTGAAAGGGAGACAATTCAACTCACTCCTTCATCTTTAAAAACTGTGTTAGGATAGGCTAAGTGCTTGGTGACTGTACAGTACTGTACATGTACATGGGCGGCCGTGGTGTAGTGGTAATGGCAGTCGACCCCTGATCGGAAGGTTGGAGGTTCGAATCCCGCATCCGCCCACCATGTGTCGTTGTGTCCCTGGGCAAGACACTTAACCCCGAGTTGCTCCCGGTAGGTCTGGATGGCGCCTTGCAAGGCAGGCTACCACTACCGGTGTATGAATGTCTGAATGAATGGGTGGATGGCTGGTATTGTAAAGCGCTTTGGGGCTCCTCACAGGGGGCTGGAAAGCGCTATATAAATAAGCTCCATTTACCATTTATAAAAAAAAAAATATTATTATTATTATTATTTTTTTTTTTTATGAGATGCATGCTCGTAAATCCGGGACCTCGTAAGTAAGAGCGCTCGTAAGTCGGGGACTACCTATACTGTGGAGCCTATGTCAGGAGGTCACATGGCGTCTTCCGACCAGGATAGACTCGAGTCACTGTCTCAGCTGGAGGGGGTTGCTATGGCACCCCAACCCACCCCAACCCTGGGCAGCACGGTGGCACAACTGGTAGAGCTGCTGCCTCTCAGCGAGAAGGTTGCCGGTTCAAATCCCAGTCCGGGGCCTTTCTGGGTGGAGTTTGCATGTTCTCCCCGTGCATGCGTGGGTTTCCTCCGGGTACTCCGGTTTCCTCCCACAGACCAAAAAACATGCTTGTTAGGCTGATTGGTGACTCTAAATTGACCCTAGGTGTGAGTGTGAGAGTGGATGGTTGTTTGCTGTGAGTGAGACAGGTCCCTCTTGTAAATGAGTCCCCGCGACTCAACGAGGCTAGCCTGTATAAATAAAGGTTGAATGAATGAATGAATGAATGAAACCCTCAACGTCTTCAGCTGTGGGTGTGGCCACTGCAGGGCCAGGGCAACGGCTAACCGGAGTTTCGAGCCCTGTCGGACGCACCTTCTTGGGCGCCAGGGCACCCTCTACTTGTCAGCAGTACATAAACAGGTGGCGTCTGTTTTCCCAGTGGTGTTCAGATCACAATGAGAACCCAGTCTCATGTACAGTACTCACCATTATGGAGTTTCTCCAGTCTCTCCTCGATAAGGGCAGCTCTCCCTCAACACTTAAAGCTGCATTCTGCAGTTTCTGGAATACGCTAACACTTAAAAAAAATTTCAACAGGGAAAAGCATTCTGCTCCCTCCCCCTCAGAGCCATATATGGCTCTGTTCCCCGTCACTCTCGCTGTAAATCAGCTCAGCTTCCTTAACTCCGCCTCCACTCATGTCCTGTCGCAGCCGCTCCGAATTTCTGTCTTT